>WBMW01002662.1:0-60404 GCA_013396635.1 Penelope pileata
GCATTCCATCAACAGACAACAGGGCAGGGGCCGAGTAAAAAGGAAATGTGTATGTTGTGGCAGGTCTTCTTCGGATGTTTTCTTGTCTAGAAATTCTTCTTCCTTTTTCTCACATTTTTTGTTACTTTATCTTCCAGGTTTGAAATGAATTCTCTGACATCCTTCTTTTCTTGCTTTGGTAAGGTGGAAGAGAAGAGAGGAGGAAAGAACAATAAGTAGTATTGAAGTGCCGTAGGAAAACCAGCATTTAGGCAGCATCAGTTAATTTACCTAAGTGGATGGCAAAATCTCTTGAGCCTTTTTGAAAAGCAAGAAAACTAACAGTAAACTATTCTTGATTCTATACTGGTCACGTGCAGAGTTGTTTCAGGAACGTGACTGTGTACTTCATTATATAGTTAGCAAATGAGGATGAAGAGTACTTAGTGTTTGCACAGAAGTTTTTTCGTTAAGTTTTATTCCTTTATAGGATTCAAAATCATGATAGCTTTAATTACTTAAGGGGAAATGTCTTCTGCATCCTTCTTCCCGATAGCTTCCTTGTGATTTTTCACTGCTGGTCAAGAATTGTGCCCCTTACATTGAATGCAGTTCATAGAGCTCTTTTAAAAGTTTGTACTGAAAGTAGGCATTTGTCAGTGTTGACAATTACTTCCCAGCAACCGCCTATCTTGATTTTCCTTCCCAGAAGTAGGAAAATATTGTATACAAGTAGATTAGATGAAGAAAGTTTAACAGATTCCTATAGATACTGGATTTAAGCATGGAAGAATAGTGCCATGTCCTTCCTTTGTTGCAAAACCCATAGAATAGGTATATGAAGGATGGAGATGCTCAACTCTTGTAACAGAGGTTCTTAAGTCCTTTATAGAGTTCACCTCCCCCCCGCCCCCTTTTTTTTTTGTGGCTGAACATTCCCATTCAGGGGGTGTTTTCACTCCATATAACCTGGTTTGAGCTCTGTGCCTTCTGTGCCTTGCTGGACAAAAAGAACAAAAAAGAATCACCATAGATTTCCTTAAACCTGGTGAGGATCTGAAGGCTGAGAACTCCCGCATTAGAACTCTCATAAACAAAGTAGAAACCCACATGAGGCAGCTGTTGGCAAGCTTGAATTTCTCTAAACTGTCTGTTCAATGAGGTTTGTGTGTTTGGAGGGATTTAAAAGCCTTTTTCTCAGAGAGAGTCCGAATGAGAGGCACATCCCTTTTTTCCTGAAATCCTGGAGAACCGCTTCCAGTGCAGTCGTTACAATCCAGCAATTAGAAATCCAAGAAGAATTTAACGCGGGGCAGGGTTTTGATTTGAGCTGTGCTGAAGCTCAGAATTATGAGCAGGAAACACGCAATCACTTGCAGTTCAAGCTCTGCTCTTCTCGAAACATGCCTCACCAATAAATCTAATTATTATTGTCTTGCAGTGAATCTCACAAACAATGCTCTTGGCTGCCTGGTCCACCCACACTAAGTGAAAGAATATGTACATTTTAATTATCAGATTATTTCAGCGTTACACAAACACTGTTTCATAGTAAATATTTTTACAAACCAGTGACATCTGTATTCAATACTGAGTGGATGATGTTTGTTCCCTGCCAATTAATGCCTATTATGAATATCTGTATTGCGCCTTGATACTGTATTTCTCACCAGTGTTCCCTAATCAATAACACTGGGAGTGGGATATTGCTCCAGTAATTCCTTGTCTAACATTTTGATCTATGTATAATTTCTGCTGGGTAAAGTTTTCGAGTTGAAATTATATAGATCTCTTGAATTTTTTAAATGCATCTGGGGAGGAAAGCTTCATGTCACCTTGTTTCTAAAACCACTTCTGCTCCTTGTGTTTAATTGCAAATTTTATAAACTTGCTTAAAGTGACATAACTTTGTGAATGTTTTAAGAGCGGCATGGAAACTGAAGCTCTCCCTTTGTCAGTGTTCAGAAGCTCCTGGGTGCGTGCAGTAAAGCTGCTCTGCACCAGTGAGGTGTTTGGGCATGGACACAAGGCTGGTGTGCCCTTGCTTCCTGAGCAGGCTCTAGGCAGCCTGCAGGTGCACTTTTTGGGGCTGTAGAGGCTGCAGAGCTGGCACATGTCCTGACCAGCCATACTCAATGGCCGGGCTGCAGATGAGGATGGATCTGAGCTCAAGACGAGCTGGCAGGGAGCTGGGCTGTATTGCTTCTCTTCTGGTGTGAACCCTGAAAGGTCTTGAAGCTGTGGCCCAAATTAGAGCAGGTGTCTCACTGCTCTGATTTGTGCTGGCTGGCAGCATGGCTGTAGCCAGCTCCCAAGTGCCTCCCACTTTCTCCCATGGGGAACTGAAAAACTGAAACCAGTAGCTTCAATCAGTGTCCATTTTCTAAAAGCAGTGGCACTGAAGGGCATAGACTCTGTGTATACCTGGCCTTTCCATTTTGCTTGGTGGGGCTGCTGTTCAGCTGTATGCATGCTGACTGGCAAGGTGCGTGTGGTCATGTGGTGCTGTTTGGCTTTCTCATCTGCAGACATCTGTGAGCTGGAATAGAGACATTAGGGCAGGAAGTGGATTTGCTAGGCTAAAACCTTTCTGGGGTGATGCTGGCATTTGCAACATGCCTAGCGGTGGTGCTGGGAACGCTAGCTGCCTGCAGCGCAAACAGCCTTCTGTAAGGGAGAAATAAGATGCCATTAAAACCTGAGATAGTACTTGTTCTAAACAAATAGGTGTCAAGAAGGTTCATTCTGAGGGATGTGAGTCACCTAGTAACAGCAGAGCGCAGTGATGTGTTTCTGCCTGTACTTCAGGATTGAATTACCCAGATCTTTATTTCTGAGAGGGGTGAGGTAACTGTCTAAGTTCTCATCTTTGCTCTTATGCAGACATCCTTTTGGCTTTGGACAAACTGTTGAATCGTGTCTGGAATTGTAAAATAGCAAAAATTTCATTACTTGTATTGACAATATTTAATGCCCTACATAGGTGAGAGCAGTCTGGAGAACGTAGGGCAAGCTGTTGCTCTTGCTTTTAGACCATCCAGTATGTACCCAAGCTTTTCAAGCAGGAGGCTTTACCCTGTGCTGCTGCAGAGCCTCTGTTCTCTCTTACAGAGCTCATCTTCACCTTGGCAGGAGCAGGACTGCTATACCTCCCTTTTCTCCATTTCCTAGGCTCCCTTCCAAGCCAGTTCTTAACCAGGCTTTGAATCCCCTAGCAAGAACTGGACCTTCAGTTCTGTGGAGAAAGGAGGAGGCAGGCTCAGCCAGCTCTGGTATGGTGTAGGGAGGGGAAGTGCTGATAGCCTGTGGGAGTGTGAAGCTGTCATTCAGGGCTGCCAATTCCACAGGATTAGAGCAGGCTCCAGACCCAGCGGCATGTGCTGACAGGAGCTCTGGTGGACAGGGCTCTCATGGGTCAGGGTTGGGAGGAGATGGCCAGGACCTGATAGGAAATAGCCATTAGTTTGGCTCTGCAAGCTTATTAGTGCATTACTGCCCCCCTGTAACGTAGAGTATTTAACATGACTGGGAACAATGGGATGTGTAAGAAGAAATTATGAGAAAACTTCCCCTCAGGCTCATGGGTGAGAGAACTTGAGGGACTCTGGGTCATTAATGAGGACAGCTGGAAATTTCAAAGAAGCTGTCTTTTTTGGTGTGGGATAGGGTGGACTGGGAAACGAGCAGAGCAGACCTCCTCACCAGCATCTCAGACCAGAACTTCCCGTATTTCCCATTAAACTTTCTGAAATGTGGCAGCCATGAATGGCATTGCTGTAAACAGCAGTGTTTATAGAGCACATTGAGTATCAGAAGAGCTATGTAACTGCTAAGCTTCATAAACACCATTCATTAATGGTAACCTAACACCAGGAAGAGTTCTATGGGCTTTCTTTCCAGCACATGCCACTCGGACCACCCGCCGAACAATGTAGTGCTCTGCAGTTGCCTGCTCCACCCTTTGCATGGTGGGATCCCAGTGACATTCTTGTATGTCTTGGAACTAGAGAAGACAAAAAACAGTCTAAAGAACAGATTACTTGAACTCTCTGAATATAGTTGGCCTGAAATGTAATGTACTGGAGGATAAGCTCTTTATGATCTTCTCTGACTTACTGGAAGATGATTGCATACAAGGGAAACTGTGGCAGAGTTCTTGTGAGTTAGAAGGGCAGTTAAAATTACCAGTGTGTTAACAGCTGAGGAAGACTGCTTCTTGTATAGTGCACAGCCAGGGCTGGTTCTTTGGCAGATTTCTTCTGAGCGTGGGAAGTGTGTGTTCGTGTGCGCACACGTGTGTCTGTGTGTGGAGGTGAGAATGAAGTTGCTAGCTTGTTGCTGACACGATTTTTACTTCATATCACAGTTTTGTATGTTTCACTGAAATATCTTGCTAGGACTCCGTAACAGCATTGTCTAATCAGCCTTTTTTATTTCTTTCCTCTCTCTCTCTCCCTCCTCCTCCAGTCAGCATATGCTGTATCTGTGCTCAAAGAGTGTGCTAAACTGCGACCAACAGATCCCACCATTCCTCTTCTGGCTGCCAAGGTCTGCATTGGGTCACTGCACTGGGTAAGCAAGCTGATGCAATTCTTTTTATGCAGTGTGTCCAATGCTGCAGTGACAGTGCCGTTGTGTACTTGGAGTGAGGAGAAAGGAAATCCCCATTAAAAACCACACTATTAGCAATAAATATTGCAATAAGACACACAAATGTGTTTTGCTGGCCTTGTATGAAAAGGAGGGGTTGGGGGGGAAGCCATAACGGCTATTCTGGAGACTGTCTTCTCAAGTGAGTATCCAGAGTTGGATTTGCCACGTTGGTAGCCCCTGGAAGACAAAAGTTAATAAGTGAGTATGACCCCTGCACTGCTAAATAGTTGAATTCTGGTGGATGACTCAGTCTTTGTTCTTGAAGTTCCTGTATCAGTGTTTTCTGTTCTGGATGTGTTAATGTATGCCCCAGAAGCAGAGTGGGAGTGGAAGTCTGTGCCTGTGAAATTCTGATTATCCCAAGGAGCTGAAACATCTGTCAGTCCTATACTGCTTGGTTTAATTAATTGAATGACAGCCTGCTGTTTTCACCTGTCCTCACCACGAGGTGTCCCTCCAGTCAGTGAAGGACTGTAATTGCTAACACAAGAAAAAGATACAAGAAACGAAAGCCTGAAAGAAAATACCAGAAGAATCTGCTCAGATTGTGGTGACAAGATGTTGTACCTCCTACCCCAATCCTCAACATCCCTGTCTGGTGAAAATGGATATCAAGTTGAACTTAATTGAATTGTATCAATTTACATGACTGTCAGTGGGGACACTAGGTTATATATGTTTTTGAAGGAACTATACTGTTCAAACTATAATGCTTGAATTCGTATGTGAGTCAGCACAAACTGGGAAGCATTGTGTTCTAGGAAAAAACTTTCAGGTCTGAGGGCCGTGAGGGAATCCTTGCTGACCTACATAACTTACAGAGCAATTTAGCTCTCTTGTACCCTTAGCTCAGTATGTAAATTTTGATGGCTGAAAGTTATTCAGTGGCATAAAATAACACTGAATTTTTTTTAACAAAGCAATTTTTTTTTATTATTCTTAGAGATTTTAAAACAATGTGAGCCAGGCTTTACAGCTATATTGAAGACATTAGCATCTCTGATAATGATTTCAAAGCAAAATCAATTTGTTATTAGTCTAAAACATCAGGTATGTTGATATTTTTTTCTCTGTGTAGGCTCTGAAGTTAGAGTTACTTCATGGGCTAAATTCCTACATTCATATGGAGCCATAGTGTGGGACTTGGAGCCTTGGAGCTTCTCCTAGCAGTTCTGCTGTCTCAATGATTGCCAGAATAAAAATCCGGCACAACAGTCATTTTAAATTTAAGGAAAATCTTTCTGAGATCAGGCTAGGTTTTGCCTAGGAGCCAGAACTTTAGTATAAGAGGCAAACTTGGGATTTCCATATTGCCCATAATTCTTCTACTCTTCTGACTTCCTGCTGTGGACACAGATCTGATAAGGTGAGTGGCACTGGAGCCATGAAGCCATTGAGGGAAGATGCTCTGTTGGACCTCATACTTACAAACAAGAATTGGTTGGGAATGCAAAGAATAAGGGTAGCCTTGCCTGCAGTGACCATAAAATGTTTAAGTTCAGGATGCTGAGAGGAGGGAACAAAGAAGATAGCAGAATTGTCTATTCAGACGTGCAGGAAGTCAAGCAAGAGTGGCAGGAGGCCTGTGCAGGTGAAAAAGGAACTCAACAAAACTCATACAAATGGTGTACATTCAAACAAAGAAGCACAGACGGGTGACCCACAGGAGAAATACAAAGATGCTGTCCAAGCGGGTAGGGAAGTGCTAGGAAAGTCAAAGCCCACCTGTAATTGAATCTGGCCACCATTCAGATGGACTGTAATTGGCTGGAGAAGTGTTCCAACACAAATCTTACTAAGTTCAGCAAAAAGAAATGCAAAATCCTGCATCTGGGGGAGGAATAATCACATGCCGGCGAGCCAAGTAGCTGGAAAGCAGCTTTGCAGAAAAGGACCTGAGGGTTCTGGTAGACAAATAGAACATGAATCATCAATATGAACCACTTCTAAACACAAGTAATGGTTTCATAAGGGTGTAGTCTTTTGATGCTTGCTGAACATGTGACCTCTGCCTTAATTAGCCTTTGGACCAAATTAAGATACAATGAATGCATCTTGTAAGACTCCATGCTAAAATAAAGATCCTTGTGATGGTCTTGTGTTTAATGGGAGCAGTGAAGTTTCAGTGCAGGCACACTGCTAGACACTGGGTCATTGGTGTTTGAGGCGAAAGGACCAGATTTCTGTAATGTGAGAAAACAAATGTCTGACTCCTTCTCTGTCCTATGTTCCTGGTGTTTACATAGCTCTCACTAGTGAAGACTAAATTTCAAGTGGTACCATTAAAGTCTGCCAACTATGATGGAATGTGCAATTATGAGCCCAAATTGAAGATGCTGCTACACCAGTAAATGAGCAAAGGTAGAATTTGTCCGTCTCATTGGTGCTTCTCCCCAACATCTCTTTGGAGCCACTAAGACAGCAGACTATATATAAAGAATACTTTGCTTATAGCTACACTTTTAGGAAAGAAGGTGAAACTGTAATAACTGCAACTCTGTCCTCAGGCAATCCAGTATGTCCAGATTTCTCATACAGGGCATAAGTGTTGAAGCAACAGTCTAACTCCTAAAAAATAGGAGGAAGAAGGGAGAAGTGAGCTGGTTTTGACTATTTCAAAGAGTTATTTTCCCTCTAACAGCTGCTTTTTCGTTGTGTGAAACACTTTCCAGTGTCTCTGGGTAAGAAGCAGGGTTCAGTCTGAAATACAAACATAATTTCACAAGAGAGTAATTTTACTGCAGTTGTTTAGAAAATAACCTTATAAACTAAAGCTAAATTAAATAATATCCCTTTCTCCTCTTCCTTTCACTCAGTGGCCTGTACTCTACCCTGATAGCAAACCTTAATGATACCACAGAATAGTTTTAATTAAGGAGAGCCAGAGAGAAATCCGAGTATCTCTTAGCATGATAGGTTTCTGCATATCATGGTTAAATGGATGCTTCTGATATTACTGGCAAACTCCTTTGCCTAATAAAAACCTTAGCAGAGCTGTTTTTCTAAATGTCATCCTTACAGTAATTATTTGCATTTAAATTACATGGCAATCAAAACAGAATTGAATCATTTAAACTGGAAGTGAACAAGTTGATCAATGCCAGTATAAATAGAAATAAGGGTAGACATGGCACAGGAACAATCTAATGGACAAATATTAACAGCTACGAATACTGAAATGCATCTTGCTTTTCAGAACATATAAAATTAATAATTTCTCAGTGAGAAGGATATCTGTGTACTTGATTGCTAGCTAGGAAGGAAAAGGGCAAAATCAGATTACTGTTCAAAAAAAATGAAACACATAATTTATGTCCTGCATCTGTCTCTTGTGCTTTTGGTGTGATGTTGTACTCTGTTTATAGTCAATGGACTATTTTAAGTCTTATTTTAATTACTAGCAATAAAGAAAAAAACTGAGACATCATTTATACTGCCAGATAATTGCCGGATGGCATGAGGAGCACAGAACAGTTTCTTTCCTAATTAATGTAGTGGTCATTTAGTTCGTTTTGCTGCCTTTGTACATGGTATCTCCATACACTCTAAAAAATAGAGAAAGAAACCAACAAAACACTAATTGAAATGTGACGTAATGATTTACAGCTCTGAGGATGCCCAGATCACATCTATGGAAAAAATCTCTCGGTGAAAAACAAGTCAAAGTACAAACATACATACATTCATACTGTGCCATGCAAATCAATGTGTACCAAAACCTGATGTGGAAGAGAGCTGAATGCTCTCAGCTTCTATTGTGACAATATGACCGGTTTATTAGCTGATATAAATTGGTACTACTCTGCTGCCATATTACTAGCACCATACTTGCTTACATCAGCAGGTGATCTGCCCCCTCAACCACTAGCTTCCAAAATTTGGCCTACTTTAAACAGCTCAATAAAGGAAGGAATGTTTTGGATGCTATTTTCAGATTTATAGGTTTTCACAAATTAAAGCGGGGGGGAGGGAGCAGGAAGCAGAGTGAACAACAAATGCTTTATTAGTTTTGCATCTTATGCCAGTTGTCTTAGAGGACCAGACAAGCTTCAAAGTAGTGCACTTGTACCGCACTTGTCTGGCCAACATGCGACTGGACCTGTACTTAATAAAGCTTATGACCTACAAAATTCTCAACAAAACTGGAACTTTTATGATGTATTTAGGCCATTACACTATGTTTTTAATGTTTTTGTAGTGAGCTCAAAATGGCCTTTGAGGTGCCATGCTGCCCAGCATTCCAGTTTGCCAGGGTTTCAGCATAACTGTTTGATAAACTTACACATGAGTGATTATAGCAAGGGAACACAAAGGCCATTTGTATTTAACCAGCTGTATTTTAGCTTTCCAGAAAGCGCTATGAAATTTTGGACTGCTGAAGCTCAGAGCGTTATTTTAAGTTTTCATAGGAAAGCTGATGTAGCTTAGCGTGGAATGTCCATACCTAGGCTGTCCTGTCTTGGTCCACTGTCAATTCAGAGTACCACTTTCTGAAGGACTTTCTGCAGTTTCTTCCTTCACTTAGCATTCCTTGGCATGGCCTCAGCTGAATGCTGACTTGCCTATACTGCCAGAAATTTTGAGCTGCAGCATGAGTTGTTGTTTTTTAGTATTTTAATAGTACAGTACTGGTAGTTTCACTACTAACCTAGGTTCTCTAGGACTCTGTTGTGGCAGGTGTAAGAATACTAAACACAGAACTTCTGCTTAACAATAAGTGTCAGATACTGCCTTTCTCCATTTTATGAGTATTATTTAGAGGCATCTGTGGTTACTAGGATGTTTTGTGGTGTCTTATACTACATTGATTTCAGTGGAGGCACATTGGAAACAGTAAATACACATGGAGATGAATTATAGTTCTAGGATAGACTTGAATCTTCTAGGGCTGTGGTCTAACAGGGAGTAGGAAGACATGAGTCATGTTCTTGCCGCTTTCAGTGACTCACAATTGACATCACAGAAGTAATATTGTACTGTTAAACTTGCATAGTATCACATGATGCCAATGTTATCAGCTAGTATGAACTTTTGGAGAGACTTGGCAAAAACTGCAGCACAAGATGGTGCTGTACCTCACGGCCACTTCCCTCGCTTCTTTTGACCTGTAGATCCTAGTGTGGTAAGGTGAAGATTGTGCTATCTACCAGGGCAAAGGCAGAAGAGAAGCAGAGTCAGGCCAGGCCAGACTATGTATGGAGTCTTAAGGAGTGTAAAGTGTTAGATGTACAGTGAGGTCAATATACAATGGAGGAGGGAGAGAGGGTTGGAAGGTTGGCAGGATGAAGATTTAGAGCTGCATACTTCTGAGGTAACAGCTTATTGCTCGTTACTTTCACAGACCACTTAATCCCAGAGTGTTTCTCTCTCCTCTCTGTTGTTGACCCTATTACTATAGATGATAAATGATGTGCATGTGCTTGTACCCAGTCACCAAGAGCCCTGAAGTTGCATGGCAATGCGTAGGTTTTACTGTGGTATGAGTAACATTGAAAGGTCAAATCTAGCCGTGTTATCTAAGTTGTTCCACCTTCTAAGCAGACTCTTTAATAATGGACTGGCATCTTCTGAATGAATGGCTACTGAGAAAACAGTGAATGGTAAGGAGCTGCTGGAGATTTCTTTCATCTCTTAAAAGACGTTCTCACTGACATCACAACTACTGTTATTGGGGTAATCCCAAGGATATTAGATGTCCAAGGTGACCAAGAATTTGCTATCTGTACATTTACCTTGTGAACAAACCAGTCTTGTTACAGTGGAGGAAAGGCTCAGATATAAGCACAGCGAGCACAGCTCACATGCTGAGTAAGTCAACAGGCTCAGCAATGCTGAATAGATCAACAATAGAAAGCACAGGAATTTTTATTTCCGGACATATGTAATATGATTTGTGTAGTATGCTGTAAACAGCTGTGGGACAGAGCGTTTCTGTTACACTGCACTTTATTGGCCACTTTCTTCCTATATATTTTTCCCCTTTTCTCTTCATTTTCACACTATTTAATTTTTTTCTCGTTTTTGAATTTGTCTCTGTACCGACAAGCCAATAAAACAAAAATAAGAGCCTGATCCATCTAGTTATTTATATAAATTTGTGTACATGCCCTTCCTGTCGGATTTGGATCTCTGAGATACCTGCGTATTTCTCAGTCTTGCTGATGTCCAAGCTCCTGTTTCACTAACCTCATCTCCTGTCTTTTCCAGTGTCACTTGATGTGTTTCCTGCCTCCTCCCTTGTGAATTCCTCCTTTTCAGGGCAGTAAAATGTCATTTCCATGCTGCTGTACAACATCAATTTGCTTGTTGTCAGTTGTTCTAAATCCATACTGGAGGGAACTGCAGTCCACCTGCAGTCCTGGAGGGTGTAGATTCAGTGGTGTAGGGCTTGAGCATTTCTAAAAACAAGCTGGATGGTGGCTGAAAACCAGCTGGGTGGCGATAGGCCAGGGGACAGCACCTGCTGTTCCCCACTTGTCACTGTGCCCCTGCACTTGGCTCAAGCACTCACCTGACGTGTGGTCAAATAACAGGGGTAGCTGGAACAGCCACTCTCTGTTTCAGGAAAAACAACCCTTGGGGTTGTGCAGCTAACAACTGTTCCATTTTCGTCAAAGATGATGGAGAGGGTGGGGGGGGGGGGGGAGANTTGCAATCTTATCAGTGTCAGCTTGAGGTTTGGCAGCCTTTTTCTCTCCAGGTGCCAGCTGTGTGCTCCTATGCTGTTGTGGAGGAAAGGTTGCTTAGCTAGTGCTCCCAAGTCCCTCATGACAGGTAATGCAGCTTCAGTTCAAAATAGGAAAAGTTCCTTTTAAACTGTTTTCTCCAACACCTGCTTTCTGAGCTTTCTGCTATGCAGATCGCAGAATGTGGGGAGCCTCTCCCTGCAAACCTTTACTCAAAAAGCTATTCAGTGTGAAGCATGCAGGAGAATACAACAGGAGTAGGGAGCAAATGGAAGACGTAGCTATGTGGCTTTAAGACTTTGTTTTTGCTTGTTTCTGAGGGAATAACAAGTAGTGATTCTAAGGAAAGTGAATTCAAGCTGTTACCAGAATACTGAATGACTGAAGAAGTGTCTTCCATATTCTTAGGAGCTGCTCTTAGTGCTGCTGGTGACCAAGTAATAGCAGTACTTTGTGCATTTCCTAATGACAGTGTGACACTGCCATCCTTGCTGTCTGGGAAACACATGGCATCCTGTGGCCTAGAGCTTGCTAGCAATGGCCTGTAAGTTGTAGCGAGAAGTTGTGATCCGTGTTCCTTGTCCTTCCAATGCAGTATTACACCATCTTAAGTTGGAGTCCTCCTTTGAAGTGAGCTAACTGTTTGGGTTCCCTTCATGTTGAGGCTGGGCCCCTGGCTGTGCAACCGGAGTAGGAATGGCCATCTTCTCCTGATAGGCCTTCTGCATCTTAGCTGACTTCTGCGTACCTCGAACGTGCAACTTCTGGGAGTCCCGCAGAGTGAGACTTCATGCCCCTGTCACCACATGAGGAGAAGGGAAAGGGACAGTGGCTTAGGCTGCTTCAGGACATGTGGCACACTGTAGGAGCTGCAGCTGGGAATAGTTGTACCTGGTGGGACTCCAGGGAGATTGAGGCCTCATTTGTAGGCCTTAAACTTTCCCTTTCCTGTTGATACAGCGTAGTGCAGATATCTCATGCACTTAAGGGCCCCCCCTGGGCAGAGCTTGTCTGAAGGGTCACAGCTCAGGCTGGCTCCTGGTGCCTCAGGTAATGAAGTGTGTAGGGAAGGATTTTTCACCCAGAATGCAGGCAGGTCAGGGGCAGTTTGCACTGTAGAGTTGAAACCTCACAGTGGATGATTTGAATGGAAGGTTTTGCTTTTCGTGCTTGCTCAGAATGATTGAAGGGTAGGCGAACTGGAGGAGAGGGGGCAGATGGCAGTCACAGCAGGGCTGGCAGGGGAGGTGGCTGAGTGCTGTAAGAAGTAAATGTTCTCATAAGCAGAACCAGCTGCTGAACTGTGCTGGGGTTTGTAAGGCCACTTATTTTCAAAGCAGCCTTCGGCTGACCCAACTTTGCATTCATGAGAGCCTTTGTGGCTGGTCGAAGTGTGATTAGTGTTAGTATGAGTAAATGTTTACAAGAATGGTTGTGCTAGAAAAGCTCTTTTCAGCCATTCTGAAAAGTTGTGGCTTCAATTATTCCTACAAAAGATTAATCTGACGCTCACAGGTGGCCCTGGATAACTGGCAGGCAAGAAAACCGAATGGTGTGCTGCTGATTTATGCAGCGTAGGCCATCAGTCAGGGACTGGAAGCACCATCAGGTGACCATTCATAGAAACAATGGAGCAAAATCTTTCCAATTTTAAACGTCTCCATTTCAACTCCAAGCCTTTCATTTAATCTCTTTTTTTCATACACTCTACCCACCCCTACTCTTGTGTGCTAGTCATTAGAATTCCTTGTATAGCTCCTTTCTTCATCTAATGGAGACTTCTTGGCTGAAAGTGTATGTGGGGAGAAGAGTGAAACAATGAAGAAATAGAGTGGGAATACAGCTGTTTATGGTAGCAAAAGAGGTACGTAATTAAATTTCTGGCTGCAGAGATTTCATGTCTTACATAAAAGTTCCTGAGAGCTGAATAATTCAGTTATTGTTTCACGGGAAGGGTTTTTTTGTCCTATTTTTTTCCCCCCTCTGTGCCGAGTCATGGGACACTTTCTTCTTCCATTGTCCTAGGCTGTGGTCCAGAACATGCTTCAGTGTATGGCAGGGAAGTCAGCAGGGCTGCTTGCAGGATTAAAAAGTGTCCTGGAACAAGCCTCAGTCTTCCTGATGCGATTGGGAGCTTAAAGGGTAGCATCTCATGAAGTTCAACAAAGCCAAGTGCAAGGTCCTGCACCTGGGTCGGAGCAATCCCAAGTACACATACAGGCTGGGGGGAGAATGGCTTGAGAGTAGCCCTGAGGAGAGGGACTTGGGGGTGTGTGTTGAGGAGAAACTCAACATGAGCCGGCAGTGTGCGCTTGCAGCCCAGAAGGCCAACCGCATCCTGGGCTGCATCAAGAGAAGCGTGGCCAGCAGGTCGAGGGAGGTGATTCTGCCCCTCTACTCTGCTCTCGTGAGACCTCACCTGGAGTCTTGTGTCCAGTTCTGGGGCCCCCAACACAAGAAGGATGTGGAGCTGTTGGAGCGGGTCCAGAGGAGGGCCAGGAGGATGATCAGAGGGCTGGAGCACCTCCCCTACGAGGACAGGCTGAGAGAGTTAGGACTCTTCAGACTGGAGAAGAGAAGGCTGCGGGGGGACCTGATAGCAGCCTTCCAGGACCTGAAGGGGCCTACAGGAAAGCTGGGGAGGGGCTTTTTACAAGGACAAGTAATGACAGGACAAGAGGTAACAGTTATAAACTGGAAGAGGGTAGATTTAGACTAGATATAAGGAAGAAATTTTTCACTGTGAGGGTGGTGAGACACTGGAACAGGTTGCCCAGAGAAGTCGTTGATGCCC
Organism: Penelope pileata; assembly: GCA_013396635.1. Taxonomy (NCBI): domain Eukaryota; kingdom Metazoa; phylum Chordata; class Aves; order Galliformes; family Cracidae; genus Penelope; species Penelope pileata. Next base: position 14,113 of record WBMW01002662.1, read on the forward strand.
CCTCCCTGGAAGTATTCAAGGCCAGGCTGGATGGGGCTTTGAGCAACCTGGTCTAGTGGGAGGTGTCCTTGCCCATGGCAGGGGGGTTGGAACAAGATGATCTCTAAGGTCCCTTCCAACCTGAACCATTCTATGATTCTATGATATGATTTATGATCTGAGCACCACTGAAGTCAGCAGAACTGTTCAGTCTTTTCAGTAGTTGGCTTATACTGTTAAAGATGATCCTTGCAATTTGCTTGGTAACCCCAAGCATATTTTTGAGGGATATTCCTGTTTCAATTAGTAGTTTTCAGAGTCATTGTTGACTAGGTAATCAATGCTATAATAGTTGATTTTATGGTGCTTTTAGTGAAGAGTTTGGTGACAAAGTACAGGTTGGTCATCAGGCTGACTGATGGTCGTTGGCTGTCTGAGTTTTCAGAAATTTTGAATTATGGGCCTGCATCTAATTTGAAGTGCTGTGGCCTCTGGTAGCTGCACACATGAGGAAAAAGGTCCAAGCAGTGGAGATTGGCTCTACATTCACAGTCTTTCCAGGTTTTTGCCATATGCAGATAAACAGGTAAAGACTTCATTATGTTTGATACCATCTAATAAATATGAACTCCCCTGTTTATGTAGTTAATAGTTAATGACATCACCTGAATGTCTGCAAGGGATGTAAATAGGAGCTCCCTTGGCAGGATGGTATTTCAAGTAGATTCTGTTCATAAGCAATGTACGCACAGATCGCTGAAGAGGGGACATTTCTGGTCTGCTGGTACATTTTTTACTCCAGTTCCTTATGGCTATTAGATGTCAAGGAAATATGAAGTGCTGAAGTCTGACAAAGCTGAGTATAAAGAGAGCACATTTCAGTAACAATTACAGTGCTTGCATCTGAAACAGCTGGATTTCAAACAAAAATATTTTCTCCAAACAAAATGATTCCATCCCAGAAAGTCAATTGTCTTGTCATAAAAGTTTCCAAAATTAGGTTTTTTCGGTAGTGAAATGCTGTCTGATTACGCATTAAAGGTTACTGTGATTATGGCTGACAGGATCTGCAGATCACCTTGTATGCACATGAGGTATTCCTGTAGACTCTTTGTCTTTCAAGCATTGCTTACAGCTTTTGCCTGTACCTGTCCGACCATGACCTTTCCAGATACGTACAGTCTACAGGTTTTAGTCTTTTCTACTTATTAAGGGTGTGATGACCCTTAAGGTTGGAAGTGAGGAACACTATTCTAAGTTTTAAAGGCATTGTACAGCAAACCTAGGTGGTCTTTGTTTGAAGGAAGACACCTTTCAATGTACTGCCAAAATGGTATGTAAGTAGTTAGTCCATTGATACTTAAGATTGCGTGATTTCCCTGGGGGGAAAATATAAAAATCAGATAGTGTCCTTCATTAACTTTAAGCATCTGGAAACAGTTTAGGATGGATGCAGGTATAGTGGATGTGACTGTAATTCTCAACGTGTCTTCTTTTGCAGCTGGAAGAAGGAGAACACTTTGCTAAAACGGTGATAGACATGGGTGAGGAGGCTGGAGAATCCCTAGCAAAGGGTTACCTGGCACTGGGCCTGACATACAGTCTTCAAGCTACTGATGGTGAGTTATCCTGTTTGTCAAATGTGTTGTGGAAAACATCTACTTCAATTCTTTGGTGCAAGCACTGGGAAATTTTTTAGAAACTGTGCTTTTAGTGATGACTGGATTTAGAAAATAATCAGATCCCAAAACAAATGAGGACTGTTCACTTGCTCAGAAAGCTGTTTTCTATGGTAATAAAAGTGAAGTTTTTAAGCAAAGGAAGAAACACGAATCATTGCTTAGGTGATGTTTATTGGACTGTAGGCAATGATTTTTGGTGTGCTTTATTTGGATATTTGTAATACATTTTTTTCACTTATTTGCACAAGAAAAAAAATCAAACTTTCAATCTATTTTCATATTTTTGTCACCCACTTATAAATCACATGAAGAAACACAATCCAAGAACTGGAGGCAGAAATGCATGCCTGTCTTCAGTTCCTGGCATTATACTGGTTCCCTGCAGAGATTCAGCCTTTCTGTGATGTAGTTTCTTTCTCTGCTTAGAAGTAAACAAGATAAAAATATCTATCTCATTGGTACATATGGATATTGACTAGATACAAACCACTGAATGTATGAATTTAATTTTTGAATACTGATTGCTTGGCTTTTGAGGGATTGGACAGTGTGCTTCTGTAGAATTGGTGCTTAGTGGCCTGAAGCACTGAAAGTCCTAGTGTTTGGGAGAGATCTGGATTTGACCTTCATGAGGCTTGCAGCTGGGAATAGTCTCTATTTCTTCTATGATTTCTAACATAGGTAGAAGGCCTTCTAACATACTTATTTAAATAATGGCTGAGCTACTTTGTTTCCTAAGCAATTTGACAGTTCTAACCGCATGCTTTTCTGTCAGATGTGTTCCCCATAAACAAATTTATTCTAGCAAATGAGCCTGAAGCAAAGCTAAAGTGACAGTTCGTATGGTGTCATGGAAGTACTCTGGCCTTGCAAGTTACACCAGAATTCTGCAAGGCATGTGTTTGAGCTTGTGCTCTTCAGTAGTGCAATTACATGTATTTTTTCAGCCAGCTGTTCTGAGGACTGCTTTCCAGCATGGAGGGAAACATGCACTGTTGCTTTCTTTAGTTCTCCATTTCTCTGACTCTGAATAGTTCCCCTTACAAAGTTCATGTCAATAAATGTATGTCCTTCCTTGTCTGAACTTCCTCTTTGTTGTTTCTTGTTTTGTTGTTGTTTAAAATAGTTAATTAAACATTGAGTTCTGCTTAACAGCCTAGTTCCTTAGGACATTTTGCCTAGATTTTGTTTAAACTGTCCCTAAAGCTGTACAATATCCCAGAGCCTGTTTTCAGAGATAGAAAAGTTTTTGTCCTAATTGCATTACAATCTATTTATTATCCGCTGTGGAAGGAAGAAGGTTTCTAAGGAGTGGAGTCGTAGAGGCATGTATTGTGGTCTGGCTCTAAAAGTACTTTGGTGCAGCAAATTGTGAGTTGGAAACTCTTATGGAAGAGAAATCTTCCCTGAGTATACAAGAGATTAGTTCGGATGCTTTAATAAGTGTCCTTTTTAATATAAAATAAACAGTCATCACAACAGTTGCCTTGGAATTTTGTCCAGATCAGTATGTGATTTCGTTGTGAAACAATGGAATATCTGCCTTCTCTTCCTCATATCTCTAGCAGTAAGTCGTAGAGCCACTCGTGCACTTATGTAAAAAAAAATCTGTAGAGCATATTTTCATCTTCAGGCTACATTTTATTAATTTTAATAAAATGGATCATGTCCTTCAAAAATACACTTATGGTGATCACATAACAGCATTTTACTAGAAAACATCAAATTTGTACTGAGACAGTTTTCATTAGTTTTTTTTCCAAAAAAAAAAAGAAAAAAAGCTTGGAGAGGAAGCGTGAAAAGAACACATTGAAAGGAAGACAGCTACTCTGCTCTTAATCCTATGTAGTGTAAGTCTTTTGTCACTGTGTTCATACCAGTTCATAGTGACATATGCAGACATGCAAACATCTGTGTGTATATGTATGATTTCCATAACGTCCCACTTAAGCTGATTTTCAGTGAATCATCATTTTCAATGATAGCTAAGTGCTTCAGAGATACTCGACCAATTGTCTTATAAAGCTTACAGCAGTATATAAAAATGCTTCCCAACCAATGTTAGGCTTTCTGTAATGTCATTTCAGTAAATATTTATCATCCTGTGAGACAAAGGCACTGAGGGGTTATATTATAGCTCTTCATTTGTGACTGCTCTTTAGCAAGTGCATTTTTCAGAAATGAGAGGAGAGAGAATCCTGCTTAATGACAATTCAAAGAACTTGTGAGATCATTTGATAAAGTCACTTTACAACTATTAGATTTACTCCTGGATGAAATAAGATTTTGTGAAATTTGTGCTGGCTAGCAGTTATGTAGCTTTGCAGTCCTTAATGTCTAATTACATGTTTCTTGAAAGAAGACTCAATGAAGTTGCTGAAAGATGTGTCCTCAGAGGAAGTCATTACTGCTTTTGCCTCACTCTTAAAAGCACAAATCTCTCGTTCATACAGAATGTTCATCCATCTAAATTTTCTGCATCCCAGATCTGTTCCCAATTAGGCAATTTCCACAGCAAACTTTCCTCTTGCTTCTTGTAGTTCCAGATTTGACATAAGCTGTATTGTCAACTTTGTCTCCCTTAGGTCTCATGAAGCATTCACTAAAGAAAGGGAAATGTGAGATGAATTTACTACAGGCTGAAGAGGAAAGACAAGTTCAGCATGCATTGTGAAATACAAGTGTTCTTATCTAACATCAGCTCCGCACATACAGTTAAACCTTTTCAGATTAACAGACCCTCACTCTTTTTACTAGGATGAGAGTGTACTGCATCTCTGTTTTCATTTAGAATTTTGTTACAAGGCCACAAATCAGAGATTGAATTGGAAACTTTTCCTCACAGTTGTCATGGATTTTATAAATAATCAGTAAACTGACAGTACCAGTTAATGTTAAAAATAAAAATTAGGCATTCACTGTTAGTGACCAAACTCACAATTTTTGCACTTGGAGATAACAATCAGCCCATGCAATCATTAACTGTAATTCTGGATGCTAAAACTGCATAACTTGCAGTATTAGTTGTCTTAACTCAGGGGAATGGTTTTGAAACACCCTGGTGTGTGCAAAAGGGTGCGTGTACATTGGTGTTTTAGCATGGATCAGAAATGTATTTTTGAATTCAGTTATCTCCATCCCTACTTAATGTTGTGTTTCACAGAACAGTTTTGGAGAGCACAAACTAGATTCTTTTTGCATAAAATTAATGTGCTACAAAAATAGACCTGATCATGCTGTGGTTGCTCATGGCTTTTCAGTCTGTGGTACAAGACTGGAACTAGACCCCTGTCTCAATGCATACGCAGTGTTGATGCTAGTCCTCAGCGTTAACTGTTTCGCTCCTTGCATTCATGCCCACTGTGCTGCACCTTCTCGCTAACACAGTTTCCCTTCCTCTGTTTTCAAATGTGACTTTAGAGCTTCATATTTGGGTACCAAGTGGCTGAAAAACCTGTTGATTTTTATTCAACCAAGAGTGCTTTAGAGAATAAATCTTAGGCTCCTAAGGTGACATTTCAAAAGTACTGTTTCTTACAGGAATTTCTGCTAGTGTTCTAGGAACTTAAAATTCCCTGTACTCTCACCCTGACTTTGATCAGACTCTGCTTTACTCGGCTTTAGTTTCAATTAAATAAGAGTCATACAGCCTTTTTGTTTGTAAAACTGTAGCAGCCACGCTCATAGTAGGTAAAGTTGAAAGAGTAGATACTGAATTTGTTGGTGCCATCAGCCCTGGAGAAGGATGCACAGCTTCAGAGACCTTGTCACATCCATCTAGTTCTGCCCTCTTTGTGAAAGATTTTCTGTGTCTGAAGTGAGAGGTTTTCAGTGATCTATGCAGGCTGCAGAAACAATGACTTCTCACAATCTAAGAAAAAACCTAATTCTGGTAGGGAAGGGGAAAGAGGATGTGTGTGGAGGGGCATGGGAGTGGGAGGAACTTGCACAGGTTTTGTAAATTTGAGGCACAAATATTAAACGCTGAGTCATATCATCACTGTATTTATTCATCAAGCATATAAATGTGTTACCTATGATAAAGACCTAGCAATGCATGGGGGAGGAGCAGTGGGAAGAGCCTAAAGGATTGCAATAAACGTGTTTCCAGTCTATTAACTATTTCAACTTACTGCTCCTGTCTGCCCTTCAGTACCAGTATGCTTGGGAGTTTTGTTTGCTTTCTTAGCACTTAACTATTATAAAATGTATATATAATATATATTTATGTTTACTTGTGTATATATAATACATACACATTTATAATACCACATATGATATATTAGACATAATATAAATAATTTAAATGTGCTAAAAATTGAATACTATTTACTATCTTTCTTTTCTGGAGCATACATTGACCTGATATAGGAAGTGAAATATATTCATAGGTGGATGTTAGCTGATGGATTAACTCATCACTTTATTGTGCTGTTGATTAGTAGCTCTCAAGTTCAGCACAGATAGAAAAAGAAACAACTGTTATGTAAAATCTGGGAACTAAGAAACAGAGCAAGGCAGCCACCCAGTGTACTTCTGGACTTTACTTTCCAGATATTCTGGATTTAAGAGAGCCCTGCTTCTCTCATCAATTCCTCAGTTTCCTTTGATGATGATGATATGTTATGATCCTCTGGTGTAACAAGAAGTTGATGATTCTTTTCAACACAACCTGAATTAATTCACTCATTGAGAAATGAGCCTAGTGGGCAGGATCCTTGGTCAGGCAATTAGAGGCAGCAAGGAGGGCACGAGGGGCTCATGCCATACCTGAAGTAACTTAAAGGTTTGTTGTGGTCCAAGGGAAATGCTGTGTTGTCAAGGGATGTGTCATGGAGCTGTAAATCTGGCTCTTGGTGTCCTGTTCCACCTGCAGTACTCCTCCTACATGAAGATGGTGTTGGAGGCAGTCTGTACCTTAGTCAGAATGCCCAGCGAGTTACTGCCTTTGGCGTGTACACTGGGCTGATGGAGGGCCTGGTACACTCATCATATCTAGTTCATGTATGCCCCCTTGTCCTTCCAGACCCCTTCAGTAACATATGTTAAAAAAATGCTTCAGGGTTTCAGACAATGGAGTCAGAAGAGTTTTTAATGAAAATAAAATTGAGAATTTCAGTTAAATACCGATTTTTTGGTGCTGTTCTTTAAAAACAAAGTGGTATGTTTTCCAGCCATGAGCACAGGCACCATCAGATTCCTACAGTTTTTATGCTTTTGGGTTGAAATACTCTGTACATGTGTAGCTGTTTTTATTGAATCTGAAGCATTGAATTCAACTCTTAAATCACATTATATATTGTCCTACAGCTACTCTGAAGAGTGTCCAGGATGAATTAAACAAGAAAGCACTTCAGACTTTGGAGAGGTGAGTAGTAATCTTGCCGATTCTTGCATTATGTAGTTCTTTTGATGAATCTAGAATAATTATTTTTAAATGTTTTATTTTCTGTATGAGTTTACTCTACTTGAAATTTTAAAAACTGTTCAGTAGATTTCAGCAGTGGTCTGTCAAAAATATTCTTATGATGGTGAAATGTGGTGATTATTTTCTTGAATATCCAAGGTAAGAGTACTTGTTCTGCCACTAAAAAAGAGTAATCTTAGCCCCACATTAGCTGTAATAAGCTCTACCTTGCTGGGAGATGTAGCTTCCTTACGTGGTGTCAGCAGGAGTATGTGAAAGGCAGGTTTTGTTTCTATTCCTGTGTGAAGTAGGCTAAAACATGCATTTGACTGTGGGTTGGAGCATAGCTTCACCACCAAGGTGTAGGCTGCTGTGGAGTGCACTTGCCCGGGACGGGATGACTGCCATTCTATCGAAAGTTTGCATGAGCTGTTATGTGAAAAGGAAGCTACAAAGCTAGCAGTACAAAGTCACCACTCACCTGTTATTCCCCTCTGTATTTTATGGGGTGCCTGATCCATTGACTGTGCCATGTAAGTATCTGAATGAAACTCTGCAACTACTATTTCCTCATGTGTGTGAGATTAAAAACCATTTTTGTCAGCTCTGTTATGATAGAGGGGTGAGGTGTGAGTCACAACTATGTAACAACTATGTCACACCATCTAAAATGCTCCAGGTGTTAGGACAGTTAACATTGTAAGTGCAGATGCTTACAGATCTCAGATGACAGCTAAATAGAAGCTTATGTTGTCTAAGTCTTGGGCTGAAGTATCTAATTCTGTGTTTGGTGTGGTTATAAATGCATTCGAAAAAGCGATGAAGATCTGAATTCTCTGATATCACAAAGTACAGATATAGTAAAGTGAGAATGTTACTGAATCCTAACTGTTTTTCTGATGCCAAGCAAGGAGGAGCTCAGCATGTTTTTCCAGTGGTGGTTGCAAGGAGCAAGTGGTAGTAGAAACTTACTTTTGCCAAGCTGAAACCACAAATGTAAATCTGGATATTTACCCCATGAGGATCTGAAAGATTAAAAAGTATATATTTTAAAAGCAATTTATACAGTTGCTGTTTAGATCAGGAGTATGCTTAAAGTCACACCAGTTCCCAGACTCCAATGTAATACCTTCACTACTGCACAATTTTTCTGTAATTGCTGTGCTGCAGTGCATTTAAAGTGCATTTATTTTTATGCTTTGACCTTTCCCACTGGCTGTGACTTGTTTTCGTGGTATCTTAACTCTAGCTAGGAAGCAGACAAGCTTCTCGGCAGAAATTAGGTACTCAAATTTCAGCCAGCAGGGATGTTGTGACAGTAGCTACTAGTGTCTTACTATATGCCTGGGTTTGGTTTATTTTTCTTTGTTTTGTTTTCCCTTGTTTTTCACCTCTCTTTAAAGTGCATCTAGAATTTCTCAGGCTGTGGTTTGGCCTGTAGCCACCCTTATTATGGCCTTTTCAGCTGGAAGTTTGGAACAAGTATTTTTCTAATACCTTTTGAGGAAACTGAACAGTAGTGTAACAACTCTGTCTCTTTCCAAATGCACCATTAGTCCCTTCTCCTATATACCTGTGTGAACTTTCCCATTTATTGTTGGAGAGGATAATGAAGATTTTGCAGGAGCTGCTTGCAAAAGAGATGGCTCACCCTATGCCAGCAGTTCGGGGCAAAGCTGGATTCTGTCTTATGGATTTTTTATTTAAAAAAAATAAATGCACTGTGGAGAAAGTCAGTTCCAACAGGTTCTTTCTTCTCATGGGCCAAGGTGGCGTTTGAGAGGTGGCTGCCATTAAAATGGTGTGTGATTTATTTCCTGAAGCAATTCCTTGCTTTTTTTTATGTTATTAGCAAATGAGTAGTTTTGGCAGTTTCTAACCACCAGCCTTGTCAGTCTGTTATTTCTCCCTCATAAAGACTTTGACTGTGGTCACTTTGGGCAGGCTTTGTTGTCACATCCTGGAACACTGCCTGGGAAGAGGTCAGGAATGTCAGCTTGCTGATACACCTTTCTCTTCCCCACCTCTCCCACATGTGATGGCTTTACATTGTGACAAAGCCCAGGAGTGAGCTCCTTGCGTCTGCAGCTCACTCTGTGGATCGGTGAGGGGATAATCTACTGGTACCTGAGCTGGGCTGCAACATGGCATGAGCCAGTGTCCAACGTTGCTCCTAGGTTAGGTCCTCAAAACTGTCTGCATGTTACCCTGGTTAAGGGCTTCTCTGCAGGGTGGTGAGCTCAGGCCACAGCTTCATGCTGAGCGTGGCCTGGGGAGGGACAGTCCTGCCTTGGCTGACCATCCCTGCCCCTGGCCTTGCAGAAGCCACATTGGGTTCTGGAGATGCTGCAGTCTTCACTAGCCAAGCACTCTATGCAGTGTGTGCCATTGCTTGCCATCGACCAGAAAGTAATATCTGAGAGACCCAAGGTGGTTTAATGGGAGAAGTCCTACCCTGAGAAACAAGATCTTTGATTCTTGACCACGCTCAGCTCCTGCCATCAAGTCCTCAGTCCTCCCACAATGTCCAAATTAGGACACTGCTGTCTACAGTTAGACTAGAAGCTGTACAGTGGAGGATATTTTGTGTTTGAGCACTAGTTGATGTTTTAGGCTCCTGATCCTGCTCATAGTCACAATAGTAGCAGGAAATAATGGTTACATTTTGGTGCTAACCCAGAGCTCTCCTGTTGTTTGAAAAGTGGCAATATAGGAGCAAGTTAAACAGCTATCTCCCCTCACCTAAATTACTTTAAATAATGCCTTAAAGAGTTTGCATCATGAATTAAGAGCTACTTTCTCCATCAGATACCAAAGTTTCAAAACATTAAGTGATGTTTAATGAATGAGCATGTAAGTTATATAAATCCTGACAGTTATATTTTTCACACGTGTTCCTGTGAGCCTGGCTTATATAGGTGAGCACAAATGCACTTTTTGTCAAGTTTCAGTGTGCTCTCCCATTACTGGTCTAGTTTTCTGTTGGACAAGTCTTGGGCTTTGTTCTGTTTGTGTGTGAGACACGGCAAAGGAGTTCTGGAAAGTACCATCTAACAGTCACTTTGCTTTTTGTGTTGTGTTGTTGTCCTTAAAGAGCATGGGAGTTGGACCGAGAGGATCACCAAATCATCCTCTACCTATCACTACAGCTGGCTCTTGTCAGACAGGTATGTGCAATAACTGGCAAGCACTGAGGCATTAAGAAGGTGGGAGGACAGTCAAATTGAACATGATCAAGTCATGCTAAATGGGGTCCCTTCCTGTAATCAATATTGTAATCAATAACAATCAGAATTTGTTTGTGTAAGATTTTTATTTTTTAAAGCAATAATTTCATAGCACGTGTGGCCCTGGGGAACAGCCCTCGCCCAGGGTATGCTTTTAGCCCTAACTGCTGAGCAGTGCCATTCCCACTCTGAGTGACTTTGTCTGGGTAGGGTGAGTGAGGGGTATTTATTCTTGTTCCCTGGCTATCATGCTGTGTCCCGCCACAGCCTGCTCCAGAGGCTCTCTTGTTACTGCCTGGTTTTGTATCACACCAGATCTCACGTTCTCAGCACTGGGAACTGGTTTATTCCATACTTGGGCACGTTCGGCATTAGACTTTGACGGGTGCTGGAGCTCTGCAGTGAGTGGGATTAGTTGGCATTTGAACGCTGCTGCAGGTGTTAGTTCATAAAAATTAAACTGATGAGAAAATACACTGCACTGTCTTATTTCTCTGTCCCTTCTTCTTAGAAGCCAAGGACTTCATTAGAGCAGTCCCTATTTATTAAATGCTTTTCTAGCTAGATTTGAAATTTCATAGCCTTTTCCTTCTTTGGCAGGCTTTCTGCTTGCTGCTGTTTTCTCTTCTTATTCTACACCACAGTCAAACAGTTGGATCCTTCTTACTTTCCTGAGCTAATTTAGGGGAGCTGTGTGTTCATTAGGTTAAACTAATTGTTCCAGGAGAGCACACTCTTGATAATGTCACTTCTGTAACCCTTTCATAATGAGAGCAGTGTGTTGTGAGGAAGCCTGCAATAAGAAAGGATAATTAAAATGGCTTATTTAACTTTGTCATCAGCCTACTGCCTGCTTTATGATGCAGTTTTCTCAGGGTCTTTGATTTAAAAATATCCAGCCACCTCTCTTTCTCCCACAGCTTCTGCCTCTTACGGAGGTTGTCTGATTCCTTGCCCCTTTTGCTCCTTGCCATGAGTAAAAGCATTGCAGCTTTTCAACTGCTGTTGAAAATAAAAATTCAAATATTCAAAGAGATTTTTGTGATCATTTGTTCTTTCTTGTCTTCACTGTTGCTGGACTGCTGCATTTTAACTCATTATCCTTTCTTTTTCTCCAGTCATAGCCTGTCTTTACATTGCCGTTTTGTGTGCATCATTTCATCATCTGCTTCCCCTCCTGTTCTTTCCATTCAGTCTCTTGACCTCATGTTCACTTTCTCTTTTGTCCTCCTCACCTGTATGTCCTCATCCATGACATCTTGCCAGTCGCCCCTGCTACCCTGGATGTGTGATGTAAGTGCGTTATGTAGTATCAGCCTGAGCCCCGCTATGCTGCCCCTGCTCCTCTCCATCTAGTGAGATATAAATCTTTAACGCATGCTTGGAGAGAAAGGAGATACCTGAGACATCTTTATTTTTAGACTGCTGTAAAACATCCTAGTCTTCTTTTGCCAGTTTACTTAATGATAAACATTTGGTAATGCATTTTTAATATGCTGAATTATTTAAAGTATTAATATATTCTCTTTCTGATTAACTGAAAGATAAATGATACCTTTTTTGATAGATTGCATTAACTATTAAATGTCACAGTTAGGGTTTCTATCAGGCTGTGCTGCAGTGCCACACACAGTAGATTGTAAGATAATACCTGAATGTTATTCTCACTAATAGGCCTTTTTGTTTCCATAGTCAAGGTCAATAAATGAGGTACCTTACCCAACACTGAAAAATCTAGATATCGGCTTGTGTAGATAAGAGAGCATTTTAATGGAACAAAGCAGGAGAGGCAGCTGACTGGAAGAGTACCAAGTAAAGTTTGAGCAATTCATCTTCCATGGAGACTCAGAAATATTCCCAATAGCAGTCATCTCTGTCAGTGCTGGGGACAGGAGAGGGGAAACGGAAAAGCATGAGCCTCCCTCCAAAACGTGATGAGGACATGACAAGAAGGAGAATGGTTATAAAAGGGTTTTCACGGGGCTGGTGGCTGAAGACTATCATCAACTAAAACGAAAGATGATGATGTTATGCTTGGTGTTTGCGTGTGTGTGACTCAAAGACCACCGGAGTCACTGGAAGGACTCCCAGCAGTTCTCAGAAGATCCAGGTCAGCCCCAAGGCATTTTATGGTGGATTTTTTAGGAAAATAGAGTAAAATTCCCTCTTCCATGAGGAGGATCTAACTCTGGCTTTCCCCTGACATGGCAGTGCCATCAGACTGAGGTTAGCAGGTGCTGTGGGGGGTATCTCCAAGTATAGGTCGGATGGCGGCTGGCCAGGCTGACACACCAGCCAGGCTCCTGGCTGCTGGTTCGGCTGCTTCTCCTGTTTCTGTGGTAACAGCATTTGGATCAGCACAAACAAGGTAGCCTGAAGATTTTAAAGCTCACTGATTTTAATGCCTTGCCTTGTTTTTTAACAGGCCAGTTTCTATGGAAATGACTCTAGAGAGTCAGAGCTCTTGTTAATTTTAAGTGCTGGTTCCATTCTTGTTTTGAGGATGATGTTGTTTTTGATCTCGAATGCTATGTAAATCAGTATTGGATACATAAAAACAACACGTGGGTTTTTGTACCATTTTAATATTTGATTTGACCTTTCTTTGCAAGAAAATAGGAAGGCAAAGACAGCCAGGAGCCAGCAGCTGAGAATTAGAGATCTCACTTATCAATTTCATCTGTGGGCTGTCAGCAGACCTGAAGTTTCAAGTGGCAATAGCCAGAAAACACCTACTACCTTCCTTCCACTATATAAAAATAAGAAACATGGGTTATGAACACCAGAGAAAACATTTCAGCTGTTTTCTCTGTGGTTTTTATTCTGGTTTCAGGGAGGTGAGAGTGTTGTCTTTTCTTCGTCCCAGGAGAGGAATTCTGTTTCCATTCAGTGACTACTAATGGGGATAGCTCTATCCTCTGTGTCTCCCAGACCTACTCGGACCTCCTCTGCAGAAAAGCAACATGTGGCTCTTCTGTTGAAGTCCTTATTTTTCTAGTAATCCAAAACAACTTGCAGTAAGAATTAAGTAGTAACATAGCTCACAGATCTGTTTATGCTTGCTTTCTGGTGGACTGCAGCAACTCTGTTTTGAACAAAGAGGTTCTTGACAGTCAATGAAGCTCTCCTTTCTATAATCCCCATGCTATAGAGACAGATGGAGAGGATAGTTTTAACGGTTAATTAACTGCAACTCACAACCAATGTGAAAATGCAAGGCCTGAAAACTCATCTGGATCAAATGCTTATGTGATCCTGTTTGATTTAGCACTCTAAATATGCAAGAGCATTCTACCATTGTGAAATATATTTAACAATTATACTGTTCTTCTTTTTATACCTACAATTGTAACATCTCAGCATTGTTTCTAAGGAAGCATGTAGCTTTACTGAAATAAATCCTTTTATAAGGGACAGCCTAAACAATCCACGTTATTTTAGTAGTGCTGCAAGATGCTATTTCTGGCTTACTGCAGTATTTTTGCTTCCTGATCAGTGTGATCTGAATATACCTGTGTGCCACGTATAACAGGTGTGGTATATTTATTAAAAGAAAGATGAATCAGAGAAGTGTAGCATGGGCTAATTGCTGGCCTCACTTGGACTTACAGTCCAGCTGAAATAGGATTACTTTAAGGCGTAGCACTTGTGGGGAATTTAAACTGGCAGCCTACCTCTGATTCAGCCCTAAAGTTTCAGAGTACCATCTGCGCTGACAGCTTCCATCTTTCTCATATTACATAGTTACTTAAATAAATAAGCTTTGGCATCTTCAATAGATTGATGATCTCTGCTTTTCAAAATAAGTTTGCATTCACTGCTGCCAAATATCTTGTTTTTATTGTTTTAGAAATTCAGGTTGAATTTTGTTATGTCTGTTCTGTTGCACATGTAAGTTTTCTGTAAAGGAAAAGAATCTCCTGAAATTATTAAACGGTATTTTTTCTTATGTGTGTTTTGCCCGCTGCAGCAGGAAAACTGTAGGCTACTAATGGTGTTACAGCACTAAGGACTTTTTGAGGGCACAGGTTGAAACAGTCAGGTGTCAGGGAACATGACTAATTTCCAAAAACAGCCATTGCCTGCAACTCTGATGGTACTAGAGGGAAGAATTGTCTCCCAATGCTGAAATGAGATGTAACCATTGCAAGCTCTATGATACAGATCAGGGGAAAATTGTTTTAGATTACATCCATTTCAACTGCATGTGACTTCCTGTTTAGCTGACATAGGTTTGTAGAGGTGGCCACAGTTGACTTTTGTTCTGTTTTGTGTAACTGTTTGGACATTCATGTGCAAGTAAGGTCAAGTACCCTTACACTTTCTAAGGTCCCTCATCAGAGACAGTAGTTGCAAGTATTACTCTTCATCTCGTTCATACTGGCAAATTGGGATCATCTTCCAAAGTCTTTGAATCATTGAATGGAATCAGAAAAGTTGCATTTGGAACGGACCTCTGGAGGCCACGCAGTCCCGTCCTTGCTTAAAGCAGGGTTGGTTGGAGCAGGTTGCTCAAGATCCTGTCTAGATTGTTTTACAAATTTTATTTATTTGTCTAGTAAGCTTGTTTTTCCCCAAAGTTGGAATTTCTTAATGACCACTTTTGCAGATCTGAGGTAGAGAAACAGAAAAATTGAGAAGTGTTTTTAGACCAGGGGGTAATAAAAGTTTTGATAGCAGCTTTATTTTAGCAAGGCAAATTTATACACCTCTTAAGTACTTCCTGAAGAACTTCGTAGGCTAGCAGAGCTGGACCTACAACAGTCTAATGTCTGTTGTCCTCTGTCCAAGTTCTCTTGTCATTGATACTGTTTCTGCATAGTAATGAGAAAGTGTTTTAGGAAGCTGCTAAAGGAACATTGATGATTTCAGCCAATATGTTTACTTTAGCTTTGAAGGAGGCTATAATAACACATGACAAGCTTTAGTTCATTAAAGCTGAGAACTCAGTCGTATATCTGAACCTGAACCTAGGCCAGGACACTCAGCAGTTTTGAAGCAGTGGGCCAGGTGCCAGTTTGGGGTTACATCTGTGGATCAGTCAATCACTTGTCTCCAGGCTTGCATGCAATCACCAGTAATGCTGTAGTTAAGTACTTTAGCTTGCTTATGCACAGTGAGAGTGAAAAGTCATCTGGGCATTAGCATGAACAGAATATGATTCCCCACTGGCGGTATGTCAGGCCAGGAGAACTCTGCAGAGCTGTGCAAGATGGGATGTTCTTGTAGTAGGATAGAAGGAATTACATTCTCCATCCCTTAAGGAGAGAAAGGGGAAGAAAGGAGAAATGGAAATCTATACATTTTTCTGTTTTGCTTACTGTAGGCTTCCAGGACCAAACACAGATCTGGAATAATGCAAATAACAGTAATTTCAGACACTAGAGTAGCTTAAAATTCTCTTTGTAAAACTTACTGGTAACCAAAGAAAAGAAAATCTACTAAGAACTTTTCTTTTGAATAGATAGCTTGAAAGAAGTTATTGGATCACAGAGATCATGTGGTATACTTGCATTCATTATAGATGTTAAGTTTTCTGCCAAGCAGGACTTGATTGTAAATGACGTGCCACTGCTGTGAGTGTCAGGACTACTCTTTACCCAGCTGCCAGCCAAGATACTTCTTCTACTGATAGCATTTTGAATCTTGCCTCTTTTACCCTTGAGCACTCATATTTAATTTTTATGTTCTTGATCCACATCACAAAGAGACAAGGTGTCTCATCACAAGAGACAAAATGCAGCTATGATCTATAATGCTCTCACGCAGGTGAAGAGGCAGCTGCCCATCCTAGAAAATGGAGTTGAGAGTTGGGCCTGTGTAATGGATCTATTTACAGCATAGAAGTACCATGCCAAAGTAAGAGGGAATTGATTGGATTTGGACTGCTGCTCCTGTTTATAAGCAGTAATTTAGTAATGCTACAGACTTTTCTCTAGAACGTGTGGGTTTTCTCAAGCAATGCAGCCTGTTAATTTTGGCAAACTGCTCATAAGATGCCTAAATAAGATTTCTTCAGAATTTCTAGTGACTATATTTGTTCTTACCTTTGGGAATGAGGTATAATGTAGGACTGAAGGAGAAACGTGTTTTCTTTTTATTTCTACCCTGTATCCTTCCAGATTTCTGATGCTATTGAACATCTTCAAGAAGCACTGCAACTGTGCAAAGATGACATGAACTCACTGCATCTACTGGCCCTCCTCTTTTCAGCTCAGAAGCACTATCAGCACGCACTGGAAGTTATCAACATGGCTGTCGTTGAATACCCAGAAAGCTTTAGGTAAGAGATATTACACATTCTCTTATGTGATGCATCCAGTTAGAAATGATCCACTTATTAGTGCTGTTGTTCTCACACCAGAAGCCTGTTAAATTGGGTGTGCTACTGGCATGTTACTCTGCGTGTAGGTGTACTGTAAAGCTAAAATACGTGAGGCTCAGTGTATTCTTTTGATTTTCTGTGTTCACAGTCTATTTTATAACTAATCCATGTGTTTGTTTTCTTTTCTAGTCCTTGTCTTTCTGTATTGTGCTGATGGTGTTTTCTCTCACGTGTATCTCTGTACTGTATGTCATTTTACATATGTGGAGAAATGAGTGTGAGACACCTATAATGATGTTTGTCTGTATTAAAAATTGTTTTATTGTTTGATGAACTTCCTGGTTAAAGAAAAACAAATTACTCATGTATTGACTGTTTGTTTGATTCTCATGTGTGACACAATTTGCTGCAATAGCACAGCTGTGGAAAAAGCAGTTGAATATCATAAATTGCAATACTGTGTAGTTGAAAGTGTAGTTGGACTGTCTAAGACCAGGTTTCAATCAGTATAGACTCTTGGAGAAAGAATTTTTCACTGTTCCCGCTACAGACACTCAAAGATAGCTAAAGAATGTTTACTGTGCATGATTGAGTGACTGGTGTATCAGGTCTGAGATCCTTCTAGCACTTACTGAGAACTTGTGTTTCAGAAGGGGGTCAAAACAAAGAAAATGTGGTGTGCAAAGTGAGCTCTGAGGGCTGCTGGGTGGGCTGCTTTGTGATGTCTGGCAGTCTGCTTTCCCTAAAGCAGGAAATAATGCCTGTGCTTCTCAGTGACAATCTTCATGGAAATACCTTGCAAGGAGTAGCAGAATAGTTTGTTCCTGGGAGAAGTGATTAATATTGGTAGTGAAAGCCACAGGTTCATGCTTACTCCTAGACACAGACTTGCTAGAGTGTGTGCTCTTGAAATAACCCCTGTTTGCATGTTCCTGAGCTGTGGTATATAACACAGCTGGCAGTGGGGCTCATTTACACGTGTGCAGGGGTGCAGGAGTAGGGCTGGCTTCATGCTCTGCTGTTATGATTAGCCTGTCTCTGTATGGGTCTTTTTCTAAACCCACCAGCAATTAACTGGAGGGGAAGCAAGAAGAATGATAGAATACATCTATAGTTTGACCAAATATTGAAACTGTTTCAGATTTACAAGGGGTCTAAAGTGCATATTATGATAGGAGGGCTCTGCTGCTTTTTGAAACTTCTTTGAAAGGAGAGAGACCTGATGCTATTATGTAGCTCTAGTTGCTATTGCCTTGAAGGAAAATTGTAGTAAATTTTACTACTGCGTGGAATTACTACAGATTACTTCATGTGAATTGTACAGGCAAGTTCAACTGTATGATTTCAAAGCTATATTTAAAAGTGGTTGAATATTTTTCCCAATTCTCACTGATATGAACCAGGCAACTGTGTAATCTGGTGCCTGAGGGTTCCCTTACTAATGACAACTCTTTTTGGAAGCACAGTTTGATTGCATGTACCAATAAAAGAAGATGAAAGCTGCCTTAAGGGACCTCAGAGCACTACAGATGGCAAAACATGGAAGTATTACCTGGATGTATATCCTAAAAAAATGAAAGAATGATACATAAAAATTAAGTTCTTAGCTAGCCCAAACTGCAAACATTTACTGTTTCCTTGGTCTCTTGCTGTGTATAATTAAAATGAGTTTGCTTCTGCTTTTTTATTTTCACATTAAATTACTTCATTATGTATTTTAAAGAAATAGTAATTCAGAAACACTTAGTTGGTTAGAGTGGTTCTCTACACTGCATTGCTCAGCTAACGTGCAAACATCCTTTGGCATGAGCGCTGTAAGACTGACCCAAATGTGTCTAGAAGTGCCCCTTGTTGGAGTGTTGAAACTTACACATTTACTTGACAGGTCAGTGCCCTATTTGGTGCATAGAGAGCAGGGATACAAAAGCTAGACCCTGAAAACAGTGAGAGATGAATCTGAATGTTTTGGATCTATCCAATGGAGAAGAATGTTAAAGAAAACTGAATATCCAAAAGCAATACAAGAAAAATACACTTAGAAAGTGCACTTCTGCTTGAAAAACTGCATGTCGCAATAAATGCATTACACTACAGTCAGCAAATGACCGAATTTGAGCATTCAAATGTATTTTCAAGCAAAAACAGAAAAAGACTGGATAGAAGAAGAGTGAGAGCTAGCTAGATTGGAAGCATCGTGAGGTGGAGTGAACCAGAAGAGGTACACTGTCATGTATGCCATATTTGCCATGACTGACAAAGACAGAAGTAACAGCAGTCCTTACATGGGAGATATCACCTGAAAAATAGCTGACCCTTAGAGAAGCAGAGTGCCTAGGAAAAAGCTTTGTGTTTTTATAGCTTGCCAATGTTGGTATGCTTTTAAAATAAGTTCATGAATGCAATACCACAAATTGGTTTTGGTATATATTTCAAAGCACTATCTCAAGCATATTTGGGAGGGAAAATTCCTGCTAACTTCAGGTGGCTCCCATGCAGGTCAGTGATGCTGATTGTAAGCCTGTCCTAAGATGGATTCCTTTGACTTTTTTTCTTTTTTTTCTTTTTTCTCCCATTTCAGAGGTCAGCTTTTTGGTCAGTGTTTTACATGGGACCAGCTGTAGTTGCTTCCCCAGGCTTGTCTTAAGGATAGATCTTTTACCTGGAAGAAATATTAGTGAGCACCCTTCATGCCACTCAGATGATCTTAAAATGAAGCATTGTTTATTTAGAAAGAAAGAGTTTCCACTTTTAAAGCCTGAATTCACATCACAAAATGTTCCTTGCAGAAGTCTCATAGGTCTGACGAGCTGCAGAAGCTACCACAAAGACTGGATGAAGGTTTTTTTCTTTTTTTTTTCTTTTTTTTTTTTTTTTTTTTTTTTTTTTTTATTAACCGCTTTCCCCTTTCCCTNTTTTTATCTTCTGATAGCAGCGTTTCCTCCTTCCTGTTTTACTCATGTAAAATTAGCTTTGTCCTTCTGACTCTCCCACTCTTCCAGAGGCTGTTTTGGTCTCTAGTTATCTTTTAACTCTATTTGTTAGTTCCCAGCACTGGAAAAGAAAATAAGGTCTGTACCTAGTCTGTACGGGTAGAGACCTTATTGTTGGAAAGTTGGAAATAGAATATCAATGTTATGGATACTCTATCGCTTTATAATTGCTCCTGCACTGCTTATCAAAACCTATTATGTTGTTTGCCAACTTGTTTTTTCTCTCCTCTTTGGCCTCTTATTAAGTTAGAACAGTACAGTCTTCTGGCATAACTTCTTGCAATTTCTAACCACTGCCCAGCCTGACAGTGTGTGTTTTGTTAAATGATCACATCTTGGTAGCAGTTTTGCATCTGACACAGGAGTTGTCACACTTTGAAATGAATCGTCTCTAATATTCCTTTTCCTCCTAAGCTGTAAGTCACTGCTATGTTGTTTTCAGAGTCTCAAAACTAGTTTTAAAGGGAAATAGCATAGGACTTTTGGTGAGCACTGCTGTTCTACACATAAAGATGCAAAAAGAGGCAGGTGGGTTGTGGTTTGAGACCAATATAACTGTCAAATGCCGATGCTTTTGTTCTAGCAAGGTACTTGATACTACAGTATTACTGTAATTATTGTGCAAAAAATTTGGAAGGCAAGAGATACTGAATATATATTCTGGAGACTGCCAATAAAAAGGAAGTAAATTTTGCACGGAGAATTACTTGTGCTGTAGTCTTCTTGGTGATGTATTAGCAGAAAGCTTTTTTTGTTTGCTGTGGTCAGCCTTCAAGATACAAAGTCCTCTTCTAGATTGTAAGTGGTTTACTGACAGCAATGTCCTTGAATTCATCACTACTGCCTTAATTTCATTAAGGATATATGAAGTAATCTTCTGGCAAGATTTATTTGTCATGGTCTGTTGCAGTCTTACTGTGGGGAGAGCAGCTGTGTGGTATATAAGCGATGTTGTTGACCAAACAAACAAAACCAGCAACATATAATCAGGAACTCAAAACGCATGATTTAAGCGTCATCTCCAGTTTTTCTGTTACTTCTGAGGCTATTTGTTTTATGTTGAAAATAAACAATTAATGCTTGCTTTGGGCAACCTCTTTAGGGGCACTGGTGTAGTACTGCCTGTTGTTGACAACCACACATTAGAACTATCTTTTTGCCATTAATCTTCATGGACAATAAGGAGTCAATTATCCCTAAGTTGCTGGTTTGCAAACCTTTGTGTTATACCTAGTCTCTATTACAATTTTTGTGTCAGCATAGTTGTAGCCCCTGCTGAAGTACTGTGGCTGTCTATGCTGCAGAAGAGCTTTGCCACTTTTCTCATGAAGGTGGTGGTGGCCACACTCAGCTTTAGAAGTGTGGCTTTTGAGAATCAGATGACCATGTTTATATGACTCCAGCTCATCATTATGCAAGAGGCAATGAAGCCTGGTACATCTTGTGAGCAGTCATGGTGATAAAAACAGCTTGTTAAAATTCTCAGAATATTGTATTGTATTCTGAACTCCTCAAGGGCGCGAGGCCTGAGGATCTACAGCAGCAATAAATTCATATTTTGTCTGTAGCATTTAATCATGTTACATAACTCTTACAAATAGAATATTCAAAACTCTTAAGGATGGAGCTTTGTAAGTTGTGGTGTGTAGTGGTGGGTTCACACCACGGCCCATGAGAGTGACCCACAAACGTTTTTATCTCTGTATTAATGCCTTAGATGACAATAGTGAATAATAAAAAAAAAAATGCAAGTATGTACTTGGGATAATGCAACTAATCTGTGCTACAAGAATACAAAACATTTTAGATGTCTATGATTCACTTGAACAAAAAACAGATTTATTATATGGAGTCAAAAGGGTTGTTTTGAGTTGGGTTTTCGCTGTACTAACCACAAGTGTTTGCTTTTGTTGGCGTATTGTGATCTGTTACTGTTTTAATAAAATTAACATTTAAAAAACCAGATGATATATTGCAATAATCTTGCCTATACTCTGGGGAACTGGTAATGATATCGAGTATTTGTATGCCAAATATATGAAGGGAATTTTTTAATCTAGTCTCCTGGCTCTTATTTTAATGCTGATAAAGATATGTAATGCTAAAATAATTTCAGAAATAGAAATCTAGGGCTTTTTTTTTTTTTCTGTTTTACATGTTTAGCTTGTTTGGGTTTGGTTTTTGCCCCAGATGATTTTCTTTTCCTGGATGAGGAGGAAATAAAGAATTCTTGTGTTACGGTATCCAAGGTCAGATTCCCCTTCTAGGGGGCTTCAAAGAGATTTATGCACCCTTTTCTAAGGATGACAATCTGATCTAAGACAAAAATTCAGCAGATGAGCGTGATAGCCTTGTATCTCCCATCTTAATGTAGTGGAAATAAATATCCCCCTAGCTGGTTCATGTCTATGTATGCCAGGCATTAGCGTACATCTCAATTCATTTTAAAATTATATGGAGATACTCAGTGACATCTGGGGACACTTCCATTCCCACACAGCACGGGTTTCAGAAAATGGATAAGAGGCGTTCAACAGAGCTTAGAGTGGAAGCCTGCTGCAGGCTTACTTTTGTGGTATAACATGACAGGAAGGACCAGCCATGCTACTTTCCAACCTTAGCAGCAACAGTTTGTCTTTCCTTTGGAGGAAAAAAAAATATTTCTAATAACTTATTTTTCCTTCCACTTGAGGAAATGGCTACTGTCTCAGTTCATTTAAGAATTTGTAGTGAGCAACAGGGCTTCCAGATGCTGCTGTTGGCATTGGAGAGGTGACGCACGTTGTACAAATGCATTGGCTTCACTTCAGAATTTGAAAAAATTCCAGAATGCAGGAATATGACTGATTTGAGACAGCACCCACAAAGTTCTGTACTTGAGAGCAATTTATTTGTGTAAAAGCAGGAAATTCTGTAAGGAAATGTCAGTAACTTTGTGTTTTAAATTTCAAGCTCAGATTTTGTGGGCTTTCCTGTAGATTCCTGCTGCGTGTGCGTGTTATTTTTAACTTTTTGTTTAAAGCTTATCGACTACCAATAAGCTAGAGGAAAATGAAAACTTTAACCCACTTTGTGATAGTAATAACTCGCTAACTTTCACATTGATCTTGAAATCTGTGTTTCTTTGAAGGGCCAGGCCTTAACAGAATAAATTCTGACCACTCAGCACGGCTGCTTTTTGAAAGAGCAAAATGTCAGTTCTGTATTCCTCTGTTCACAGTTAATTTCTTTCCGTTAGTTCCCTACCTGAAAAGAGAAATGGATGCTTTTCAGTTCCTGCTGGCTCACTTAGTGCATTGTACATTCTGCCCTGTCAGTGAGTTAGTCCCCACCCCCATACACTTTTCTCTCTGCTAAATGTCATTTTCTTTTGAATGGCTGCAGGGTGTTCTGCTTTATATTCAAAGGAAGTGTTTAGGAGCCCTGACTGTCTGTGTTGAATGCCAGAACATATTGAAAAATAGCGCGTGTGTGTTGATTGGCAGCAGTGAGTCAGGTTGCCACCAGGAACTCTGCTGGCTGGAATTTGGCTGTGGTGTGTGCGTGCCTGGGTTATCCGAGGTGAGGAGGGGCTTGGTGATTGAGGACACAGTGTTTCTCCTAGGCACTTCTGTGAACACCAGAGGCAGACCTGGGCAGTGGAAATCAGAATAAGGAAATGAGGCGTGCTTGCTGCCTGGAAATCAAGCAGAGAAACAAGGGAGGATGGTGATAGCTATGCAGGAAACCCAGCTGTGGACTTACCC
The DNA here is from genome assembly GCA_013396635.1 of Penelope pileata. Taxonomy (NCBI): domain Eukaryota; kingdom Metazoa; phylum Chordata; class Aves; order Galliformes; family Cracidae; genus Penelope; species Penelope pileata. The sequence continues at coordinate 37,469 of WBMW01002662.1, forward strand.
TTCCTGCTGCCAGGCTACACGCATATATGGGGGGGCTGCATAGGATGCCATCATTTACTAGCAGCTTCAGAAATCAGTTTCTGCTGGACATCACAATGAGAACCTTTCTGGACTGAATTCTTTTAAGGCTGTTTAATTATAAGCGTGAAGGAGGAAACAAGGTGTCCTTGTTTGGCTATTTTTTTGTCTTTGTACATCTGGTGAAGGTGAAGGCAAAGGAAAGTATGCTGTCAAACATACAGATCTGATAATCTGAAAGTGTTTCCTGAGGCTCCCAGAAGCCAATCACCAGAGGTGTAGAGGAAGAGACGTTGTTTTTCTTTTACTTACCAGGCAGTCCTGTTTTTACTGAAATCTTTGAAAAAGGGTGATCAAGACTCTCATTTTTAGGCTGGGAATTTATTTTTCAGAACAAAGAACATCAGCTTTATTAGTGTTCACTGAGAATGACTGTTGCTGGAAAACACAGGTACTCAAATACATAAAGGCATGGGTGTTATACTTAGCAAATTGCTCTTCGGTGTAGTAAATGACTTTCCAAGAAATTTGCAGTGCGGTCGGGCTGTGTTTTCTCACAGTTGAGTATCATGCTCTGATCGCTCAGTGAAAGGTTTTTTTATATCCAGCTGGAAATTTCCGACTTGAGTGATTTCTACTGTAAGGTCCTAAGAGTATTTATCTAATGAGAAAAGCACAAAAGGCATTTGATTTTTATTATTTTCTTTGAAAAGAAGAGGGAAGGAAAAGTATTCAGACTTTCCAAAGAACTCGGCAGGGAACAGAAACTAAACATAGCAGTTTTTCAGCCACAAATGTTTTCTGTCTTCTGAAAACAGAGAAAGCCCTTGCTCCTCAGTCTTCCAGAAACACTGGTAATAATTGCTTCTTAAGTGGTAAGTCTGCTTCTGTTGCCGTTATCATTAATGTGTGCAGAACCCAGAACGTAAGCAGACACAGTCATACTATTCAATATTAGTCAATTTTCGTGTTACCTAATATTTTAGTCTCCGTTGATAAAGGAAAGAGAACGACGAATGGAGATGGTATAATTGAGAGAGAAACTGCAATGTAGAAGTTCTGTGTTACCAATACGCCTTTAATAATGAACGTGTCCAGATATTTTCCTCGGTATGCTAACATTTTTACAACACAAAACAGATAATGTGAGTCATTTTAATCTTTACTTCATTCATTTGTACCTTAGCTTGAAGTTTTCTGTAATGTATGTAGTTCCAGGAGTAAATTTATCTTAAGGCTGTATTTTTGGAGAAAGGGCAAATACGAGGATGGAGAGTTATGTGATCTAATCCAGTGTCACTGTCATCAGCAAAGTTCCTCCTATATATTTTCTCCTGGAAATATGAACTGCTGGAAATCTAACAGGCTAAGAAACGAATGCAGTGACCTCTACTCCATATGTCTCTATCATCTGGAGAAGTGGCAGGAGGCTGATAACTAGCACCTCAAATGAAGATCATAGCAGTAAGGAGTTGCAATGAAATTCATAGTGAAAGGACTCTTGGATGTCTTTTTTTCCCCTGGAATCTGGCCATTTGCATCTACCATCTGAGCACTTGTGATGATTTGAAGTTATTCTGTAGTTTTTCTTGCATTTTCTCAGCACAAGGTCACTCACTGTTTATCAGATGTTGGTAGAGCATTCAGCACAGTGGGGCTGTGAACCCAGCTGAGAATGCAGCATGCCGCTGCCATGCATGTGATGACTAGGAGAGATGGCCAGTTGGTCCTTCCACAGGTGGGCAAGGAAGCTGTGTGACCGGGTAAAGGAGGAAGCTGTGTCTCATACCCTGGGAATTTAGCCAAACAGTTGTTTTGTCCCATTCTTCAAGAATTAGACATTTGCTGTGTTGGAGGGTGGAAACGAAAAAAATCATGTTTGGCTTAATGAATTTAAGTGGGAAAAATAGTGAGGGAGGAATGATGCAACTCAAAGTGAAACAAAATAAGTGGGATATATGTGCTGGGATTGTCTTTAAAGATGAGTGAGCCTCCTTCAACCTTTCCTAGATTATTGCAGTAAAAGTGCTTGGAGAGGTTGCTTTGATACTGGGTGACAAAAACAGCTCTTGAGGAGAGGGATGTGTGGCATCTGCCCACCCTCATATGTGTGTGCCTGGTGCCCTGGCCCACAAGGAGGGTGCTCCCTGCCAAATAATGCTGCAAAAGAGGCACGCACCGGTTGCAAGACTCCCTAAGAACAGCTGCTGTGTGCAAGGGAGTACCAGTTAGACAGGGGATGTTTGAACTACCAGGACTGCTTCTCCCAGGAAGCTGCAGCCCAGCTCCCCAGGGCACTGCTGGCAGAGCCAGCCGTACATAGGCCTGTTTGGGCTGGCTGCCCAGCTGTTTGCAGTCACAACCTTGAGCCTTGTGGAGCCTGTAGGCTGCTCTGAGCTATATAGCATCTCTTCAACTAGGCATTGATGATGACAAGGCATTGCAGGCTACACAGGCAGAGCACTCGGTGGTAACTAGAGCTAAGTATCAGACAAGAGAAAAAGGCTGGGGATTCTCTTGGCTAGCACAAACCAAACGTGCTAATGCACAGAGCAGTTCCCAAGGCGTAAAGATCCTTGCTAATACTCCCACTCTGTGCTGGCACAGCCTTACCTTGAGCGCTGTGTGCAGTTTTGGGCACCTCAAGATAAGACAGGCATAAAACTACTAGAGGGTATGCAAAGGAGGACTGCAAAGGCGGTGAAGGGTCTAGAGAGCAAGATGTATGAGGAGCAGCTGGGATCCCTTGGTTTGTTCAGCGCAGAGAAGAGGAGGCTGAGGGAAGGCCTCATGGCAGCCTGCAGCTTCCTCACATGGGAGAGAAGGGGCAGGTGCTGATCTCAGCTCTCTCACGACAGTGAAAAGATCCAAGGGAACACTGTGGAGTTGTCAGGAGTCAGGTTGGGTATCAGGAAAAGGTTCTTCCCTATGAGGGTGTTTGGGCACTGGCACAGGCTCCCCAGGGCAGTGGTCAAGACCCTAAGCTGTCAGAGTTAAAGAAGCATTTGGACAATGCTCTCAGACATAGGGTTTGTGTTTTGGGTGATGCTGTGTGGAGCCAGGAGTTGGGCTCATTGATCCTTGTGGGTCCCTTTCAACTCAGGATGTTCTGTGATTGTGTGCTACATGCTAGGTTAAAGCAAAACAAAGCCACCTCAGGAAACCACTAGTGAGTGGCATGGGGACAGTGTTCACTTGAGGTGAACAACTGCCAGCCAGTTGTGCTGATCTCACTTGTGGGAGACTTAATCAGTTTGGGAAGGCTTGAATCTGTGCTCTTCCTACTCCTCCAGGAATAGGTGTTTCTGTGAGGAAAAGTGAACAGATTTCCTCTGCTCTCCTGAGCTGTGGCTTTCTTGTGTGGAAAGGCTTGTTCAGTGCTGTGCACTCTGGTATTGGGAGCTTATTGCCTGGAGCAAGTTGGCTTGTTTGTTTTTTTTGCATCTGAAGTGCATGTTTGCGTTAGGACTCTTTCACATACAGTTGCATATTGGAGTCAGGTTGCATATACCAAAATCACTTTTCCATCAGGAAGAAGTTCTTCTGAAACTGAACTAGATGGTACATTTTCCTGTTTATTATTCTAGTGCAAAAGCAGATGGAAGTGTTTGGAATCTCCTTTGTTGCCGGGAGTATAAACAATGTCACATCTTAATCAAGAGCATTGTCAGTTTGGAAATGCCAACTGGAAAAGAGTTTATTTTTAAGTCCACTCAAGGAAAATGGAGGGGAGAGGTCAATATATGCACCTTTTAGAGCCTTCACACTGTATGATTTTCTACTTTAACTCCTAAGAAGCCGACATGTGCTGTACCTAGGGTGGCAAGGAACTCACAGAAGGAGAATCCTAAGTGGGATGGGAGTTGAAGCCTGCCCAGCTGCCTTGGGGCTGTGTTCCTTCCTTCTCAGTGGCAACCAGTGCCTGCTACTTCCCTAGTCACCTACAGATGTCAAGAGTTTGCATACTGGGGGCATGGTCCTGTGCAAATAGGTGTGGGGAAGAGGAAGGGAGATCCTGTAGGGATCCGTGTCAGTGTGTTTGGTGTGTGCCATCTGTGGTGTTACAGGACAGGAAAACTTGCCATCTGAAAGCCTCTGATGTTAAGAATTGCAGGGTTTGGAAGGGAACTCTGGAGATCATTTAGTCCAGACCCTCTGCTAAAGCAGGTTCCCTACAGCAGGTTGCGCAGGAAAGCATCCAATCAAGTGTTGAATATCTCTAGGGAAGAAGACTGCACAGCTTCTCAGGGCAGCCTGTTCCAGTGCTGTCACCCTCACAGTAAAGAAGTTCTTCCTCCTGTTCATATGGAACTCCCTGTGTTCTGTTTTGTGCCTGTTGCCCTTTGTCCTGTCAGTGGGCACCACCAAGAAGAGCCTGGCTCCATCCACTTGGCTGCTGCCCTTTAGATATTTATATGCATTGATAAGATTCCCTGTTAGTCTTCTCTGGGCTGAACAGTCCCAGGTCTCTCAGCCTTTCCTCACAGGGGAGATGCTCCAGGCCCTAATAATCTTTGTAGCCCTAAAAACATGTTGTTCCTCTTCTCTCTTTGTCACCCCAGACACTGTGTATTCCTTGAGTTTGGTAGCGCTATTTTGTGTCACGTAAACTGCTTTTGAGCAAAGCCCATTTACATTTCTTACAATGCTTTAGAAAAAAAGTTTTCTTTTGCGGATGCAAACCACATCTGAATCAAATCTTCATTGTTTTAAAAAGGATTGAATTGCTATAGAAAGAAAGAGAGCAAAGCAAGCTTGATGTACCCTTTCAGTTTAGTTTTCTGGAGATTTAGAAACATATACATAGTAAACTTCTGCAATACTCGTTTATTATTTAAGCCCTAGGATGATATTGTGAAGGCTGGTAGCTAAATAAGCTGTGGTTGGGGGGTATTTTATTTGGCTAATTAGCTGTAACAGTAACACTGAAAAGTATGTAGATAATTCTAGTGTCTTAAAAGAATGAAATAGCATCTTCAGATGCCTTACCATCTCAGAACTAGAAACTTATCTAATCCTTGCAGTATGTGTTGTCATTGCATGTGCATGAGGTATTAATTTAGACTTTGCTCATTTCTCCGCCTAGATCTCCTGCAAACCTCTGATAGCAAAAACTACGTTTTAGATGCAGCAATATCCACTTCTGATACCATCTAATTGGTCTCTGAACATGGCAGAACTGGTGTCTCGTTTTATGAGGTACAGTAGTATGTACTATGAATCTGGGAATTCTTGATGTAAGCAGCATTGAAGCTGAACAATAATTTTTTTCTCTAACACAGTAAAGCATAGGTGTAGTGTAAAGCTGCAGTGCCAGGAAAAGCTGGCAGCAGTGTACACAAATTATGTATTCCAGCAGGTACTCATTATTTGCCTACATAGACTGCACCATTAGTCTGGGGTTAGCTGCAAGATGTGGGAGAGACAGAAATGATGGTTTTAGGTGTCACTGTGAGCACTGTTATTACAGGGAAGAACTAGTGAAGCAGTTCTGTATCCTAACAGCACCTTGAGGAAATCATGTTTCTTACAGGGTAGGGCAGATGTGCTCTTCAGCGCTTAGGAGACTGTAATAAGCTGTAAGACTGATTGCAAATAATGCCGTGACTAAAAAAAAAAAAGAAGTGTGTTGCTGTATCATTAAAGACAAAGCTGTGTGCAGGTTCTCACAAATGAGTTAATAAATTCTAAATGTTTCCTCTGGTGTTTGAACTCCAGAATTAACACCACTGATTTCTGCACACTGAGAATAGTTCAGCGTGTCAGCACTGAGGGAGGAAGGAAAAGGAAAATCAGGAGAAATACAACCTTCCAGCCTTCCATAGCTTTAGAATTGCTTAAAGCTTAAGCTGTGGAGCATACATGGCTACATCTGTCATTGCAGAAGTTAACTAAATAGCCCTGCATCAGCACTGTAGTAGAAAAATTACTAGTGATTGGCTTGGCCCCAACCTGAGGGAGATGCTTACTGCAGGAAAACAAGTGTACAAACAGGACTGCATTTTCTGACCTCAGCACTCATAAGTGCTTATCTTTGCTTGCAAGCAGGATCTGTTTGGACTGTTGGCCTTTTAAATAGAAAGCATAGTGTCTAGATCTCAAGCTGTGGAGGAGGAAAGCCACGCTGGCAAAGGCGATATACCCTACCTAACTAAGGGAAAAAGTCCAGCTGGGAATAGTGTAGATGGGCCTGAATCTGAGTGAAACATAGTACTTGAGTGTGAGTATCTGCTGACTACTTGAAAGTGAGGACTTGTCATATCATAGAATCATTCAGGTTGGAAGGGACCTTAGAGATCATCTTGTTCCAACCCCCCTGCCATGGGCAAGGACACCTCCCACTAGACCAGGTTGCCCAAAGCCCCATCCAGCCTGGCCTTGAATACTTCCAGGGAGGGGGCGTCAACGACTTCTCTGGGCAACCTGTTCCAGTGTCTCGCCACCCTCACAGTGAAGAATTTCCTCCTTATATCTAGTCTAAATCCACCCTCTTTCAGTTTATAACCATTACCTCTTGTACTGTCATTCCTGTCCTCATAAAAAGTCCTTCCACAGCTTTCCTGTAGGCCCCTTCAGGTACTGGAAGGCTGCTATCAAGTCTCCCTGCAGGCTTCTCTTCTCCAGGCTGAAGAGTCCTAACTCTTTCAACCTGTTTTTGTCATCTCTGTTTCCACTGGGGATCTCATAAGCCACTTTTTCAATATTATACAGTATAGTAATTTGGCTGAAAATATTCCCCGGAAGAAAAAGAAAAAAGTGTGTAACCAAAATACGTTAAAGGCCAAGGGAGTGAGCGTATATATTTTTTCTTATTTTTGATATTAAACTTTATCAAACTAAGCTAGTAAAAAAAAAAAATGTGACAAAATAGAAAATCACAGTGCTGCAGTATATGCTTTTCCTACCGACTGCTCTTCAAAGTGCCTACATGCATTTTTTCCATCAAATTCGAAAGCCTCTCTACAAATTTTATTGAACTGGATTGCCAGTTTCTCTTGTACACGACAGCCACTGCTAACAGCACAACTGTCTGGGGAGGAGGTCGCTGCGTGTCTCGTTCTGTGCACAGTCCCTCTGAATTCCCTCTGGCACTGACTGCGGCTTCGGTATGTATTGCAAACAATGCTGATTATGCTTGCAGCACTTTAATAGTGCCATTAAACTGCTTCTCCAGAGTACACAGTAATCAGCATTAAAGCATGTCAAGTTTGGTCTTTGAATAGAGATTGCAGCAGGACCGGTAGTTTCTGAAGTTTAGGGCTGCAGTTGCATGGAGGTTTTATATAACAAATACCTCTGGCCTTAGTCAGGGCCACTTGTAGTGAGAGTAACTATAGCAACAAAACAAAGTTTCTGGCTAATGAAGGAGTATTTCCAGCCAGCTGGGCATCAGTCTCTGATCCAGCCCCTGAAATATGCTTATTTATCAGTTTTGCGTGGAATGCTATTTTAATGGTTGCTACTGTATTTTCAAAGATTCTTTTTTTTTTAAGAAATTTTCATTTGTTTGCTTTTGATGGGACATCTTTTTTGCCTAAAATCTGTGGAGGGACTTGCTCCGCTTTTTGCCTTCGAATGGAAATGTTCTAATTGCATTGTTTATTTTTTAACCTGCTTTCCTAAAGAAAGGAATATCACGCAGTTGGGCTTTTTATAACTCGAACGCTTTGGAAAACACTGTCTGATTTGAAACAGGTTTTAACAGAGTGGTAGACATCCCACCAACAAACAATATTCCTCAAGTTTCCCAGGAACAAGTGGCTGCAGGCAGGCACCCTGGTGAGGAGGTGCAGGCGGTGCTGGGTGCCCATTCCAGGCTGGCAAGGGGACAGCAGCGCAGCCAGACAGCACTTGACTCCGGGCAGATGGACACAGAGGGTGCAAAGCCACAGGGAATTAGATGCCACTTGAGAAATAGGAAGTTTATGGCATTTAGTGAAGAGACTGTAAATGCGTACTGGTTGTTTCTGCGTCTTACGTGGTTGTTTGCATATGTAAGAGGTGATAGAGGGAGGTAATGCGGGGTGCTGCAAGAGATGAGCAGTGCTGTCACACAAATTTGCACACACTGGAGGTGCAGTAAAGGTGGAGGTCTTGTTGTTGGGGCCTGCAGCAATCAAACCTCCCTTGCAAACCAGGGAATCAGACCTCCTCTGGGTTTTCACAGAAATCCTAGCCTAAAAGCAACAGCCAGTTACATAATGGCAGAAAGAATTATTATTCCATAAATTAAAAAATGTCTCATAAAACTTCAGTTGAGAGCTTTTCTATTGCCAAACCAATGTTATATGAGGAGCAGGAGGACATTTTTAAAGAAGAATGGCATTTGCTGAAGCAAGCTGAAATCTCAGTACTGGGCTCTGGCCCTGCCGCCTCGACGCTGTAATGGTATTTGGACAGTCGGTGTGCAAGCATCCTTAGTCCAACTTAACAAACCAGAAAAGCACTAGTTTGTAAAGAGATCCTTGACCCTTTGCTAGCTTGTCTGTGGATAATTGTCTTTTCTAAAGCTCAATCGTTTTCTGTTTGAGTAGGTGAGAGACACACGTTCAGTGTACGAGCCTCCAATAAAACTAAATGCCTTATTGCACTGGAGAGGATTCTCCCGTGCGTCTCCTCTTTCAAGCAACATCTTCTTGCTCCTAATAATTCTCTGGCCATTCAGTGGCAAGAGCACCATGCAAGCAAATGGAGGTGTGGAAAATGGAAGGGAAAGCAGAGAAAAGCAGAATCTGTTTGTTGATTTTGTGAAGAAGGTAGAAAGTCTGTCTGGAGCGTTCATGTGGTTTTCTGAGGCTGTTTCTGCAAATTAGAAAGTCTGGTAATGCACCTTTTCTGCATTGTAAGAAAGATGGTGTTTGTCCACCAGTAAGCTGGAAGGAAACAGCTGTGCTCTTGCAAAAGCATGTTTCCTTGGTGGTATATTGCTGTATTACACCATATCAGCCATAACAAGCTCCTTGCAGTAACGTTCTCTTTGAACTTGCCGGCATCCCTGTGATGCATCAAATGTTTTGTGATCGCTTTGCATGCCAGTGAAATGCTGCTGTGACTGGGGCAGAGTGGAACAGCAGTTTAACAGAGAATAACACAGCAATTATCAGATTAAACTGAGAAGTGAGGAAGAATAATCTGCCCAGCTGAAGTTAGTGAGGTGGTTGTAGAGAGGCAGAACATAAAGACCAGCACTGAAGTTTCACCACATCATATGAGTTAACAGCTGCGTTCATATGAAAATGTGACTTGCCCTTTAGTATCTTCAGTTAAATAAAACTTGGGGTTTACATTTCATTTAAAATGTTTTAATGGTTCTAACAGAGTGGGAGCGGATATTAAGACGGACGAATGTTGTGAGGACAAATGTAATCTTAAAGACCCAAATAAAAGCAATTTTGTTCAATGTATTAAGGAAAGCTGCCCAGATATTTCTGAATCCATCTCTTTCATTTGATGGTTGGAATTTTTTTTTACTCCCCCTAAGTCAGCTACAGCATTAAATCCTATAATAGAAACCTTCTAAAATTAGTGGAACTGGCTGGGCTTTCCATCTTTGCTGCACTGTTCTGGTTAGGATTATTAATGAGAACCTGAACTTTTGCCTCTCTCTCTCTCTCTCTGTTTTAATAAATTAATAATAGGATGAGTTAATGCAGGCAGTAAGTTTCAGGCTTCATTTTATATCATATCAGCTCATGTTGTTTTCCCAAGAGTATTTAACCTTGTGTTGTTCTATATAGTAGCTGTAACTGTACAGCTTTTTTTTTTTTTTTATAATAGTTGTAACTTTACAGTTTTTTTTTTTTTTTTTTTTTTTTAATGTAACTGCTGATCTGTGCTCTTGATTTGTGGTTCTGAAATTAATGCTTGTGGATTGGACAGGTTCATCCCTTGGATTCTCTAGAACAAAATTCCTAAAACTGTAGATCACAACTCCCTTCAGGATTGCAGCAGATTGCAGTAGTGTTCGAAACAGACAGCATTGCAGCAGCCAGCAGTAGGTCAGTTCCTTGCATGCAGAGGAAGCAGTCATGGCCTCTAAGGTTGTCCCTTCATTCTCCGAGCTCACTGTGCTCATAAGTAGTCCTAGATGCTTTGGGACTGGTCTGCACTCTAAAACATCAGAAAAAGTGACTGAGGACCCAAGCAGAAATGTAACACAGAGTAGTGATAGTATTTCTTTCACTCCTGTAATTTAGATCTCCTACCTGAGTAGCAGTAATAAGCAACAGAATTACTCATTTGACGAAGTGAGTTGCAGTTTGATTTTTATTTATGGCAGCAAAAGAAAAATTTGTCACGTGGATGCGTCCTGAGGCACAACAGCCCATGGGAAAGGGGAGGGAGGGATGAGCCCAGTGCCTTAGCTGTGCTTTTTCACTTACATGGGGGAGTTTTGCAGCATAGATGGGGAGGACTGATATACCTGAACAAAACCTCTTCTGTCTGCTGCTGCAGGTGCTGCCTGCAGTGCTGGTGAAGCATGGTATCTTAAATCGGGGTACAGCATTTCACAGTGGTGCAGGGCTGTACCAAGCAGTGCCAGGCAACCCCATCAGTGCAATTAGCTAATTTAACAAGAGAGCACACACAGCTTAGAGATAAATGTTTCAGTGATTTAATCCATTTCCCAGGGTTGTCTTTGCTAGAATAACTTCATCAGAGCTGTATTATGAAGCAAACCAAGTAGATTATGTTTTACAACTTAAGTAGTATCTAGGTGATAACTTTTGCGGGCTTGGAAATTTATGTGCTAGGATTGTTGCCATGCAGTGGCTTTGCAAAGGTGGTATTTTTGTACTTGAGGGTTCAGATGTCCATTGGCTGTAATCCTGAATATAAAGATCAGAATTTGTATCCCTTGGAAACAGCAAACCACGCTCAGAACAGATGGCAGTCTGAAATACATGGATCTGCAAGGTTTACTGAAGCAAACTTCACCAGATTTGAGGGAATTAAGTGCATTACATTATTTAGAGTTTTCAGTAGAGAAGCTTTTGGATAACTGGAATCACACTAAAAGTCCTGCACTTTGATTGGCAGGTATTACCTGAAAAATAAGTTTATACATGGAGAGACCTGACAAACAAAGCTGTGAGCTTGACATAGAGTGGGAGCAGGAGACTGGGGAAAATGTAACAGGAAGGCCTGTATCTATATGAGATCTGCCAAATGCAGCTACTGTAAAAGTTTGTTATAAATAAGGAACAAAGTGGAAGAACACACCGGGAACAAATTCAGTCAGGCCAAAAGCACTCACAAACCTGATGCATTGAGGAATGACAGCTTCTAACAGAGATGATATTTCTCTGAACTAAGTCATTCTGTGTCTCATTCATGCTAAAAGTACCCTGAAGTTCATGTGTCTGAGCTTTTACTAACTTCTGCAGGGACTTCAGGAGAAAGATGCCCAAGAAGACTGTTCTCTGGAACACTCTGTTCAGGAATTGACCTCAAGGACATAACTCACAGTACTGTACTGTTAGTACGTTGGAATTTATGCTGCCATTTCTGCTCAGGAGAATCACTTGGGCAAGCTGATGCAGGATTTTCTTGAGCCACTGGATAGCAAACACCGTAGTTTTCCTGAGCAAGGATATAGTTGTGTGTGCCTGGAACTGCACAAGTAAAATGCTCTTACATGCCTCCTAAGGCAGGGTGGCAGTAATATGCCAGCTCTTCATGTCACTCACTGACATCCCTTTCTCTTCTGGCTCGTTTCCCTTGGTAGCTGTGCAGAGCGGGTCGTGGCTGAGTCAGAACCATGGAGTACATAAAAGCATTAGTTCATTGCTGCAGGTTTGAGGAGCTGCCTCACTCAGACAACATCCCTACCCACCCTCTTTTCTTTCCCCCCTCCAAAGGCCCTTTTGTGTGGTGGATGGACTTGATCCTTTCACATGCTCATGCACTTCCTCACTGCTCTAATTGGAATAATTGACAAATGCACACAGTGTGCTCTCATCACCATTCAGTTTGGTACTTGTATCCAGTGAGGTTTTCATAGCTGGCTTCTCCATTTCTCTTCTGCTTGGAGTCGTCTTGTGCTGAAGCCTGATAAACAGGGCAGTTACTTGAAAAAGGATTACAGCTCTGAATCTTTTCCACTAAGGCTGAAGGAAGCTATTACTTCATCTTATGTTAAATGGCACATGGTCATTTTAAACACCTTCTGGATTTTTAATGAATTAAATCAGATCTGTTCAAGAACAAAGAACACTGATTTTTATCTGTATGTTTCAATAGTTTTTAAGCCCTTCTCTTTACAACAGGATTTAGTTAATGGCATGTAGCTGAAGTCAAGAAAAATATGAAAGTGTCACTTCCTCCATGGATGCATATTGGTGCTGAGAATCTGATGCAAAATGTCAAATTTCAGGTGCATGCTGTCTATTTGAACTGTGCTTCCTCGGGATGTCATTCCCTGAGGGAATTAATTATGGTAGGATATATCACATGCATAATGACAGGCTCTGTTAAGCCTTCCTGAGGCAAAGCTACCGATCAGGCCAGTAAGAGCCTGAGCGCTTTCAGTTGCATTGGAGTGAATAAGGAGTTGTGCACAGTGGCTTTAGGTATCCTTTCAGCAAGGTACTTCAGGACATAATAACACAAACACAATGCCTTTATTGTGGTGGGAGCAGAGAGGAGCACTGTGCCTGGGCTTTGGATGCATTGGTTTAGAAAGGAAGGGAAATAGAAATTAAATTGTGTGCTCTGGATTACAGCTGGCTTGCATGATGGCCTCATTCAAGAGGGAAGGCAGAGGCATACATAAATGCAAAGCATTTTTTATGCCTACTGGTAAAACACAGGGCAGTTACGGTAGTACTATACTTTCGCGTTGACATCTGTTCCTCCCCTTCAGACTTATTTCAAGGAAACACTGGTACATGCTGCTAGCTTATCAGAAGGCACAGATTATAAATACACGCTTCTCATTTATCCCAGGATGCTCTGTTCTCTTATTCTACAAAAAGCTCTGTACTGAATTACCAGAATACATGAAACAGAATAAACATGGGGATTTCATTATGTCCTGCCAGCAGGAGCTGGTGCGAAGGAGCTCAGCCCAGCCTCTTTCTGTCCCCCTGCTTGGATGGGTTTGGAGGTGCAGTGTCTGACCCCAGGCACCTTGCAGATGTGCTGCAGGGCTGCTTTCCCAATCAGCATTGGCAGCCCCGCAGAATGAGCCAGGCATTGCCACGCAGGGTTCCTCTGCACAAAGGGAAAGTATAAAGCTTTTCCATATGAAAGGCTGGGGCTTGCTATTTGTCATCGCTTCTGTTCCTTTTTTCAGTTGCAGTATCCTTATGGAAGAACTGAGCGTTTCTTTTTTTTCTTTTTTTTTTTTTTCTCTTTTTGTGATGATGAGTCACCGAGAATCTTTCAAGCAGCTCGTTTCTTTTTTTAATTTGCAGGCTAGAATTCTGAAAATCTGTGGTTTATTTAAAGGGATAAAGGAGGAAGTCAGCTGGTGCAGACTGATCAAATTGCACCAGTGCTGTACTTCACTTCTGGGTTTATCTGAAGTGTGCTTGGTTGTAGGGAGATGAAAACAGCCTGCCTGAGCTTCTGTGACTTGGAACTTGAGTGCCAGATCCACAGCTAGTGCAGAAGGATGAAAATCCTTTCATTTCAGTTGAACAGAGCTGATTCCCTTTGGCTCTCTGGCCCTGAATGTTCAGTTCCTCGTACCTGTTCCATTGCAGCTGTTAGCGCTGCGTTTTGGAATACAGCTCAGTCCTATAAAGCACCATGGTGTTAAAAATATATAAAGACCAGCGGTTGCTAAGTGCTGGGCCTCTTCTCCGAAAAACAAAACATCCCAGTAATCTGTGGCTGAAGAGTCAAAAAATGAATCCAAAACCACTCATCCTGTTGCCTGTAGTACACTGTATCAGTGAGATTTTTTTCAACAATCAAGCCCATTTTACTCTCTCTAGTATTTAAATTAATTTATGGTTGTAGGCTGAGGAGTGTTTTCAGGCTATTACTGTAAGAAGGCCAAATATTGCCATTTTTGAACATTTAAAACGTAATAGCGTAATAACTATGCATGTTTTCCCTAAAGGATTTTCTTAATCGCACACGCAGTGCTTGAGGTCTGTAATATTGTGCCGTCTTTTATCAGCACATCTGGAAGACCTGCCCTATTGGGGAGAGAATAGGTGTAACAGATACTGCAGAAAAATAATCCATTAATCTGATTTAAGGTTCTATCTGTCATGGATTGTCTTCCTTTTTTTTTTTTTTTTTTGACCTTGGCTATGTTTCTCACCTTTCTCTGGAAGCTTTTAGTTTTTGTTGGCAGTTCTCACTGAAATTTGGTAGGTGTTTCTGACAGGTTGAGAGACAGTGCTGGTATTGCTTTGTTACTCATGAGCAGTGACTCAGCTTATCTGTACAGTGTAATGTGCACCTGCTGGAGTCGTGTGTGCAACAGTGAAGTTTCCAGCAAAGCTAAGAAATGAATCTTCACCTCTACAATACAGCCTGCGAGATTCTGAACTGTATTTGTGTTCAGCAGGACTGCACACAGCTCTCTCCTAAGAAAACCTTGTTCTGAAGTAGCAGTCAAGGACGCAAGCTGCAGATATGTGTTCTGTAAGTAGGTTGATGTGTATAGTCAGGAATTCTTTTAGGAAGAAAATCTAAAGTACTGTTTTATGTTTAATCATATTTGTGCTGAAAAGACGAAGACTAACTGGAATGCTTAAAGGGCTTTACACATAACTTGGTGTCTGTACATACGCTGAAGGAACTGGATTTATTTAAAAATAAAAATACAGTCAGTTGGACTGTGTTTCCATTGTGTATTTAAATCATGGTGATCCCTTCCAGCATGACTGGAAACATACAGAGCTATTCACTGCTACATCTTGAGTTGGATTTTGTCTCAGAGTAATGGTTAAAGGGAGCTATCGAGAGAGCAGGTCGGCCTGCTGACGGCTGGGACCCTCGTACTGAGGAGCTAATGTGATGAAAAATGCCGTTGTTGGCCAAAAACCATCTGCATGGTCTCAAACCTAACGGAGATTAAAAACTGCAAGTCTCGACCCTGCTTTGTGCAGGATGAAGAGCTATAAAGGAACTTCAGTAGTGTGTCAGCAAAAACAATCTGTGGTGAAGAAGCAGTCCAGTGTTGCCATGAATGCAATTTCCTCATGTTTTTAAGGCAGAGTGCTGTGCAGCACCAGATGGTAAGCTCAGGTTTTGTTAGTTTAACTGAATCTTGCCAGTACAGGAGGGAGTGAAAGTGCAGCAGCATGAGCCTTAGCACTTCTGGCTGCTGAAGTCCAGCCCTGGGTTTGTACACTGGTTGCTAGCTCTGCCTTGAAGGTTGCGCTGCTGTGTGTTCCTGCTGCTGTGCTGCGTTCAGCTGGCGCTGCTGCTAACACAGACTGCAATTACATCATGGCTTTGCTTTGCAGACGTAGGTAAATACGATTCCTGCTGGGAGCAAAATATCCATTTCTTTCTCCAGGATTTTCTTCAGTGAAGTCAGCAGTTTTGTGTCTACTTACCACAACATGGGTTTGTTGCAGATTCTGTGAGGCTTTCTCTTAAGTGAAGGAGCTTTTGTCTGCTTGCTTCACTTCTGTAACTTCTTTCACCTTTTTAGCATGCCTTTGTCTCTTTTTTCAGGCTAGCATAGAAACTTTCTCCCCCATAACTCACTGAACAAAATCTCCTCATAAAAAGCCCTGCCTCTGAACTGCCATGCTACATGGTGGGTTGCCTCAGCCAGAACACAGGCTGAAACTTGCCCACATGCACCTCAGAGCCAATATGCTGTAGTGTAATTCAGCGGCTTTTGGCAGATTGATTTCCATCTTCACTTCTGCTGAGACACGCAGACGTGAGCTCGAAATATGGGTGGATGGGCTCTGGCCCCTCCAGTGTTACTCACGTTTACGCTCTGTCCTCTGCAAGAGACTCTCATAACCTTTCTCCCCATAAAGAGCTTGATCTACCACGGTCCTTAAGTATGCGCTGGGTTTAAAGTAGAGGAGTAATTGACTTGTTGATTTCAGCAGGACCACTCATGCTTAAAAATGAAGACCTTTTGTAAGTGCTTTGCTGGAGCCGTGCCAAAGTGGCGTAAATCAGATTGTCCCAAAACAACGTGATTGGAAGAGCGAGGTCAATTTGACAGCACTGCATAATGCGTTTTAAAAAACAAAAGCTTTTTTTAAACTAAGCTTATCGCTTTTATAGCAAAGTCAAATTTTGTGTGGTTCTCATTTCCTAGCACAGTGGGTGTGATACAGTTTCACTGTTAGCTCCAAGCATCAGCATCATGCAAGATTTCATTCATGTGTTAAGTTGGGTAGAAATGTTTTATTAATCCTATGGGGAGGGTTCTGCTTTACTGTATTTTGTTGCATAATTTATACAACTACAGTATGAGTACGCTATCACTTTTTATTACTTTGGCACTAGGTTAATTAGAAGGTATTTTGCTCTATTTTAGCTGTGTGACTCAGGATTCAGACTTACCTTCCCAGACAGAAGACATGAGCTCGATTGCATTTTAAGGTGACTTGGAGATTGATGTTGAGTGCTACTTCAGTAACCAGAGTCCTGGTATCCTTTCCTCTAAAAGCTGCCTAAACTGCATCTCCTAGAAGCTTTTCTGAAAAACACAACAGTTGAGAAGTGTAAGTGAAGCATCCAGTTCTGCAGTCTTTGGGGAGAGGAAGTATTGGCAGCATAAGAAGTACTTCAGCCTCGTCCTGTAAATGCTCTTTTCGTGTCTGGCAGGATCTCAGCTCATCAATTAGAGACCTTAGGCCTGGTTTCCTTTTCCATTTCTGTAAATGGAGAGTCCAGTGGTTGTGACAGCATGGTAGTTTTCAGTTCTGCCCTTCCAAATTAATTTCCATTTAATCAGGGCTGGCCGGATTTACCCAGAGGAACAACTGATGACATCCTGAAGAATCAGGCCCAAGAGATGTTTTAAAAGTGATGTTGGTGACATGGGGGCCCAATCTGCTTTCCTTCCTGTCCACAAATAACTCTGAAGTTGAGAGCACCAGTATTAAGAAATTAAATATAAAAGATAGTGGAAAGATGATGATGAACTCTTCTTTGGATGCTTTGCAGAGGTCATTCCCTTTGTCTGCCCAGCAGGGAGAACTGAAGTGCAGGAGCTGCAGTGACTTGCCCAGGACTGGCCCAGAGGCTGTGCCGGAGCAAGGAACAGAGTGTGGCTCTCACATGTCCCCAGCTCAAGCCATACAATGCTGGCCCCACTGCCAGCCCTCAGTGCAGTGCAGTGCACCAACGTTTCCAGCATGCCCCTGAGATAGCACTGCTAAATGCACATTTTTGTGTAGGTGCCCATTTCTACCCACACATGGGATATGGCACCACAAAGTCACCTGAATCTAAGTGCCAGGGCCCATGCCTGCTAAAGAAGCTATGCAATGAACTCCTTCCTAATTCATGATTTAAATTAAATAGCAGGTAGACCTCTATGCTCCTGGCATTTGAATGCTTGGGAACTGGCCCTTATTTTCCATGGTGCTCATGCAGCATCCAGTGCAACGGGAATTATTCCTTGTAGATGGGCCTTGTCAGAGAAAAAACAGTTCACAAAAACTACTAGCAAATTAAACCTCAGTTTAGAATTTTTTAAGTGTTGCAAAGCAACGTCTAGTATATAGGCCTAAGGGGAGAAGTTGATGTCAACACTCTGCATAGCAAGACTGTAAACATCTTTTTCTGTTTAGTGTGAAGGTAGTAATTTGGCTGCAAAACCAGTTAACATTTAGTAAAGCATTGCTATGGCTGCATGATGGTAACCTCCATCCAGTGTCTTGTGGTGATGAAAGTAAACAGAAAGAACAAGCAGCTTAGACCTGATGGCTTACCCAGGCCAGGCAGGTAGGTAGTTGGATAGTCTTGGTGAGTTCTGCCAAACTATGAGTTTGTCATATCTGTAACTAAAATGCAGGTGGTGGGAACAAGATTGGTGCTTTTCCTTCGTGTGGCAAAGTTAGCCTTTCTCTTCAATCTAACAGTGGCATTGATGGTATCAAGATTGAGCCATGGCCTTAGTCTTCTTCTGTCTGTGCACTCATGTTGCCTATGCTTTTGGAGAGTGATTTTTAGTCAGACATATATTGTTTCCAGGTGAGAAATTTTGTGGGGATCAAGATAACGTCATGGTTTTTACCAGCTGACCATTCTGTCAGCTGAGCCAGTGCTGGCAGTTTGCTTTCAGAACCAAAATGAGAAAAATTCATTGTTCTCGGGTTTTCCACGTTTTGCTGTGAAACATACAGTTGTGAAAATTATTTTGGTCTTTACTTGGGCGAGATGTGGAGTGAAACTCATGTGATTTGTGATGACACAAAATAATGTTGTTGCCAGTTCCTTGTCAGAGCCAGAGAAAGATAAGAGTTCCTTTCAGGTGTATCACCCAAAGGATCCTATATAACACAAAGAGATGAGAGAAAGATAAGAGCTCTCATCAGAGCTTGGTTCTTAGATTTTTAACAAAAAGCAAAATATTGCAAATCTGGAGTTCAAAATGAATGATATAATTGAAAGGAAAGGAAAAAAGAATGCTGATAACCTATTTTTATGCCTTGGTTTTTTTGTGTATGACCAGGTACAGCTTGCTCCTGAAGAAAGGTGGAGACAAGGAGGACTTTGAGTGCTTTCTTTTCCAACAAATCATTGTACTTTTTCTTTCAGCAGACTATTAGTTGTTTTGTTGTTGTTGTTTTCAAGTGACGGCCTGCCTGGGTTGAGTGGATTAAGGGGATTTGTTGCAAGACCTCCTTCCAAGTGTAAGCAGCAGTTTCTAGATGGACTGCATTAATGTTGAGGTGTGTTTGCCCTCTGCATTGCAAGTGAATCATAAGCAGCTGAATGCCCAAGTAGGACTGGCTGCAGACATGTTTGTCTTGAGAAGTGGTTTTTTGCTCCACATAGTTTCCTTCGTACAAGATGTGCAGGAACCTTCTAGATGCCTTTTATCATGGGGCTAAGTCTAGAAAATTGTCTTCATAACGTAAACTTTTAAATAAGCAAGAATCTACCTCTCTGAAGGCTGTGCTCATCCTGTGCAGTGCGGCTGCAGTTGTAGCTCATGGAGCAGCAGAGGCTGCTGTCCTGGAGGACCTGGGCATTCTTTTAAATGATATGTCAGCTTTGAGTCTGCTTGTTTTTCTGGGCTGAGCCTTGTTGTTCTTGTTTTTATTTCATGTTGAGATTGGAGGAGGCAGGGGGTAAATGGGCAGGGAGCCATAGACTGTATGTCTGTAGAAGTATATGATCAATTTATTTCTGTAGGGAAAGTAATAGATAACATGGCACAGCGTGAAGTTGTAAAAGGAGGTTGCAGTCAGCACTGCTAGCATTAATTTAACGAGAGAATGTGCCCTTAAATGTCAGGAGACTGCAAGAAGCACTGAGTTATTTGAGAAGACAGCAACTTTGATGTTGATGTTATCAACAAGAATGCAGGAGATTAAAAGCAGCTTACCAGCTATGTCTTTTTTTTTCGTATTGATAACGTGACAAGAGCTTTAGCAGGTGCTCCAGGAAGGTTAATGAAACTGTAGTCATTATGGTAAAAGAGTATACTTGAATTAATTGGCTTGTATAGGTGACTCACCACTGAAGCTAAACTCAGCAGCTGATAAACTAAACAGCTAATTCACTGTGAAGAAACTGCAGCTCCAGATACACTTTCCTCTTGCACTGGCAGATAAAACAAGACTAGACAATCTTGGTTATAAAAAGAATACAGGCTGCAATTAGATTTATGCCATCTCAAAATGTAACAGTGACCATTCTTGATCAAACTAAGGGCTTGTCTGTCTTTAGCAGGGCGTCTGGTGAATGCACAGGGAAAAGCATGCAGAAACGTGGCAGTAGGATGATCCTTCCCCTCATATGTTATCCCGGCTTCTGTCAGCTGACTAGTTCTGAGGCTTTCTGAGCCAGAGGTTGCATTAGGCTGTGTTTAATGCCTCTGATGGGTCTGTCATCCATGAATTTATCTAATCCCTTTTTGAATCTGTTTATGTGTTTGCTCCCAGAACATCCCGTAGCAATGGATTTTGCACTTTACTTTTGCATCATGTGAAAATGCACTTCATTTGCTCATTTTAAATCCACAGCTTCGTTGCTTTATTGGATATTCCCTACTTCTTCAATCAAAGCAACACAAACTGCTTTGATTTCCAGATTTTCTTGATGCTATTCATGATTTTATAAATCTGTCATCTCTTCTCCCAGCTTCTTTTCCAGCCTGAGAAGTCCATTTACCAGCTGAGTGCATCAAAAGCATTCCAAAACTTTGATCATTCATCACGTCTTCTCCATCTTCTTCCCAGATCTGTTAAATCAGCCTATATCCTGCATCCACCTGTAGCCTCCTTTTGCATCTGCTACCTTAAAGGAGAAGAAGCTAATTTAAGAGTTCAGTGGTAAGAATACTGGGAGTTTTAATCCATGCTGCCCAGTTCCTCGGGGAGCATCCTTGGGCCATCTACCCACCTAGGTCATGGCATCCCCCAGTTTGTCATTGGAGCTGATATGAAATATTTCTCTGTGCTTTTTTTTAGGAAAGGGCCACTAAGAGGTGAGGGAGGGTGGCTGGGATGTGCTGCCCAGCGACACTTGCATGAAACCTTGCTGTTCCAGCACCCCATTAATCTGTCACTGGATAAACCGTATTTGCTGTCCTCAGAGCTGTAACTAGGACTCTGGTTTCTCTCTCCAGGCAGATGGCTGTAAACACACACAAACAAACATGCACATGCATCCTGTCATTTAATGAGAAGGACACACAAACTGCAAATATTAGTTGCAGAGGTTCAGTGTCTTCATTCTAAGGTCCATAATTGTCTCCATGAATCGACGTATATTGCTGCTGTGCTGCTGAAGGTGGCTGGATTTTGTTCGTCTGTTTGTCCTTTGGTATGCAGATTTAAAATAAGTCAGCAGTTGTGTGTGTACGTGGGCAAAATCTGGGTCAATAAAGAAAGACTTTGGGGAATGATGGCCTTGATCTGGTAAAGCTCAACGACATTATTAATTAACTTCATGAATTGACAAGCTCTGATGAACTGGAAGGGCTAAAAGCAACCAGTGAACGACAAAACATGTAGATAAATGACAACACAGTACTCATTATTCCTAATTTAGTCTCTCAAGCTCAAAAGCAGTGGAATATGCTGTTGTTTGTCATAGTGTTTGTATTATTTATTGCTTGTCATACAGTAGGTCACAGAGATCCCATTGTGGTCCTGTAAAAATGTATGGTTAAAGGGCTACATTGCAAACTAAAAACTCAATTTTAAAGAAGCTTTAAACGCTCTTAATTAACCATTTAATAAATCTGAATATACTCTTAGAGCATCCAGAAAGTTAATAGGTTATTTCTAAACATAGCAGCTCCCAAGTTCATCCACAGATGTGCTTATAACCATTTATAATACACTGTAATGGTGAAACCTGATGTTGAATTTTCCAAGCTTCATATGAATGAGTTTATCTCAACAAAGTCAGCTATATACAGATTTTAATTTGACAGAGCTTATGTTGCTGTGATAGATCAGTATATTTGCTTGTGGCAATAACTTGACCTTATAGCAATGAACAGAAGCTTTTGATACTGTCCACTTAAGTGATGGAAGAAAACCTGTGATGGGGGGGAGCTTGGAGTCCAGCATCAAGATTAAGTACTGGTTATTTTCCATTGTTACTGTCCCTGAAATTACACATATTGCAAAAATGACTTAGAGGTTTTTTGCTCTCTTTTCGTATGCTTATGTACTAGTAATTTATATGTTTGCTGTAGCCCACATCTCTCTGTTTTCATTTCCAGAGGCTAACAGAATTACCAATGACTATATTGATAATCTCAGGGCTATTTTTATATGTGGAATGTCTTTAAGAGTCTGCTTAATATTACAAGCATCATACAGAAGTACAGTAAAATGATATTAAGAAAATACAATAAAGTGAGATCTGTGCATACATAACTTTTATTTATGCCCCTGAGAGTTGTGTGCAGACACTGATACGACACAATGCCCATTAGATTTGTAGCAAGAGTACTACCTCAGTAATAAAATAATAAACTTGAGATAAGAGTGATACTGTGTCACCTACATCAGCAGTTTCCCTGTATTTTTATTTATCTATTTTTACTGTTACAAAACTTACCGGAACCTGAGAAAAGCAAGCAGCTTATAGCACATATAACATAATGTGATGATTTTCTTTTCAGCTTGCAATTGTCATGTTTAATTGCATTGTTTGCTACTGTTGTCAGTACAGCTTGATTCCTTTTGCCACTTATGTTCTTCCTGTTTGCCTTTTCATTTTGCTCATTATATTATTGCATGATAACATGAACAGCAGTATTCCAGAGTGAAATTACCACAGCAGCTAACCATGCTTGGTATCTCCAAGATCTGGTAATATTCCACTGTAGGAACGGTTGCTGAAGTTGTGTGATTTCTTTCTGTTTTTTTTTCTTTTTTTTAACCTTTGTGTGCCTGAGTCTTACGACTGATGAGACTGCATTATGTTTTTGTTAGGGATTTGCTCTTCTCCTGTATTTCACCAGTTGTTCTCGTTCTTGAGACACAACATCGAATCTTCATCCGAAGAAGTTGATACATACTTGCTGTTAGAACATTAGAATGATGGAAAGAAGAATTGTAATGGAAAAAAGGTCCCAAAAACTCTCAACGACTACGCCATTCTTCAATTCTCTTACATTCTTCAGCTTCTTCTCTCTCAAGCTTCTTCATCCAGCTTCTCAAGCTCCAGCTTCTTCCTCAAGCTTCTCAAGCTTCCCACCAAGCTACTTTCTTCTCTGGCTGGCTGGCCTTTATCTAAGCCTGGGGCAACTCCGCCCCAGGTCCACCCCTTCCGGTCACAGGTG
>WBMW01002662.1:60534-169503 GCA_013396635.1 Penelope pileata
CCTTCTACCTTCACACCTATCTCTCGGTTTCCCCGCACACAGTATCAATCCTGCTCACAGCGCCAACTGTAACGGAAAAAAGGTCCCAAAAACTCTCAACGACTACGCCATTCTTCAATTCTCTTACATTCTTCAGCTTCTTCTCTCTCAAGCTTCTTCATCCAGCTTCTCAAGCTCCAGCTTCTTCCTCAAGCTTCTCAAGCTTCCCACCAAGCTGCTTTCTTCTCTGGCTGGCTGGCCTTTATCTAAGTCTGGGGCAACTCCGCCCCAGGTCCACCCCTTCCGGTCACAGGTGCAAGTGATGCACCTGTGTTCCCCAGGCCAGCCACACCCCTCCACCATGTGCTCAATCATCAGTTCATGCTGTGATCAACTGTTTCCCTACAAGAATGTAATATTCTTCATAATGTGTAAGCATACCGTGTAGTGATTTCAGTTGCCTGCAGATACCATAGCCATTTATGTCCATATTTTGTCTTATATTTATTTTCTTAAGAGTGTGTTCGCAGTAATATTCTTTGTCCCAACAAAGTTTTTGAATCATAATAAGGGTGCTCCCTTTCACATAGGGGGGTCAGCATCTCTAAGAACAGGGGATGTATTTATTAGCATTTGTTTTGCTCAGGTCATCAACAAGAAATCAAAGATTAGTATAGAGTAGGGATGTAAAATAGTAAAAGGACAGAACTGAATTCCCTTCATTGCGAATATTGATCTTCCTTTCCTAGCCTATGTTTCTTCCTGAAGTATTTAGTTGAATACCTGCCCTGTGCTGTCAAACTGTAGCAGTGGCCGTGAGCAGAATTCTCTGCAGCAGTTGACACAGTTGAGCTATATTTTGGTGATTTTTTTTTCCCCAAAGCCCCTAGTATTTGTTCATGCAGAATGGGACTACCATTTTAGCACATCAGCATAACTATGTGCCACAGAGTCTTGGCTGCAAACTTCTCATTATTGCACGTGAAGGATCTCTTATTCAGCTGCAAAGTCTTCTCTAACATGACATTGCACCTGCTTTTGTCTCTTTCTGAAGTTGCTTGGATTCCCTAGGGGCCTGTAGGCCCCACTCACAATACTAGTTTTAAGGTTTTTAACATGCAGCTGTTGACGTTGTTATGTGCGTATATACAGACGTGTGCGTCTAGTGGATGGATTGCTAGCTCTGTGGAGCTAGCTCAAAATATATAGATCTTAGACTTTCTGAAAACATCTAGAGCAGAAAGATAAGATTGCTACAGTACATAAGAAATTAATTCAATGATCTTGGCAATTAAAAAAAGGCAAAACAACTTTGTGAAGGATGGTGTTAAAAGCCACGCGAGCAGCAAGTGGTGAGTTGTACCATTACTGAATCTGTCTTCTAACCTGAGCTTGACCTAATTCTGCTGAATTCCCATGGTCTGTGCAAGTATGTATTCTCTAGGTACAAGAACAGCAGCTATGCTTACACTGTCTAGAACAAAACCGTACCAGGGCTATCAGCTGTCTTGCCTAGGGGCACAAGATGATGCCAGCCAGGGTGAAGAGGAAATATTTCCTCCCTGTGAGGCATTACATAATTGTCTGAGTATATTTAGCGTGTTGGGTTTTTCCCCCTACATTTTCCTGAAATTTATTGTATAAGTCATTGTCATAGGAGGATGCCAGACTAAAAAAGCAGTCTGATTTATGTATTAGGGCAATTCCTTTTCATTTTGTTTTTAATGCTGTCCACAATAAAATGAGATTCATTGTATTCTTCACCTTGTTAGCTTTGTAATGCATTGCTTTTAACATTGTCCTGCCAGCTTTGTGACACAAATTTGCCTGCAGCTGAGGAATATTGTTAATCCTCTCATCTCCTTTTGGGGAATCAAAGTTGAGCCAAGTGAAATGTTTTGTGTTCCGATGTTTTCTTTTAGATCTGGATGTATTAAGTAAGTAAAATTGCTGGTTGCCAGGCTCTCACTAGAGTGATACCAATTCTCCATGTTTATGAAGTGCCAATAAAGCAGAAGTTGTTCTTTTTCATCTTGCAGCTTACTCTTCACCAAAGTAAAACTGGAATGGGTACATAGAGGACCTGAGGAGGCTCTGGTGACATGCAGACATATGTTGCAGATGTGGCAGATGGTATACAGTGTTTTACAACACAGGTAGGCTTTCTCCACCATCTAACAAGTTAAGGTTTCATAATGGGAATGCAGATATCTTCTTTAATTGTCTAGATACTTAAATTACTTTGCAAAAAGTGTAAGAAATGGTACTATTTAAAAAAGAAATGTAAGTAGACTTTCAGCCATTATTTAAAAAAAAAAAAAAAAAGGCATTTGAACAGTACTAGATTCTCTCTTTATGTTCTCTTTCTCTCATCTGCTTCCTAAAGTTTAGAAAGTGTGAAAGCTACCAGCTTGGATTTTCTTCCTTCCCTCATTCTTCGGATTTTGTCACAGTCATGATACCACTATACAACTGTCTTGAGAATATTATCCCGACACTGTACTTATCTCTCACCTATAATGTTCATAGAGGTTGTGTTAGATGGGAAGGACAGCATGCTTGACAGCAACAGTCATGGCAGCCAATTTATGAAGGTTTTATTGTTTCCATGTTTGTGCATGCATTTACTGAGGCTTTATAAACACCAGAACTATATGTACAGAATGATGCATGTCTGGGTACAAGATGTCCTTTAGGGTTTCTTAGTAATTCCTCGTTGGTTTAGCTAATGAGCAGCAGGCCACACACTAAAGATATTTACACAGCACTGGAAATAGTCTCTTACATGCTGGAATCATTGATTTCCATAGACCTTAGTCTCTTTAGCTAAGGATTCAATCTTGTACCTCTCACATGAATAATCTTTATACCCATGAGTAGTCCTCATGAAGCTGATCAAATCTACACTGAACAGATAAAACTGGATGCAACTTACTGTTGTGAAGAGGGGGTTGCAAGCTTGAAACTGAAGAGATTGAGTTGGAGAACAGACAAATGCTTCAAGCATTTGGATTGCGTTTAGCTCAAGCTGTGCTTTGGCCGTTATATTTAAAAAACCAAGATGTGACAGCTTTAGAGGCTTTTGATAAGCTTTAGCCATAGAAGCCTAAACAAAACAAATTGCTTTGCTTTTAGGAACTCTAATGTGTATTTCATTGCTATTCCAAGTGGGATTTTTTGGCTTTCTCAAAAAATGCTTCAGAAAGCATTTTGCATTAGGGAATAGTGCTTGAAATGTAACAAAAATGAACTTGGTACCTGCAGGTTTTGACTGGATTCAGTGGTTCAGGAAGCACCTCCTCCTCCCCNCCTTTTTTTTTTGAAGCAAATTGCAGCAGTATCAGCTAACAAATATGGAAAGTATTTTGGGTTGGGCTTTCAGAGGAACTGAAGGGGAATTCTTATCAGTGGGACTTGGATGCAGACATTTTTTAGGGCTTCTTGGAAAAGAAAAGCCTGTTTTAATATGAGGCATAGAGCTGTTATGCCCAAAACTCTTTACTAGTTCGATCAGTAGCTAATCACCCGCACAGTTAAATTGCACTTTAGTTACATTTGGTTGCATTTGTCTGGCCCTAGTTTCTCAGCTGTACAGCCTTACTGCAGCTTTGCTAGACTACAGAGCCTTTCAGGGCCCAATGTTTTCTCCCAGGCAAGTATTTGTGTGCCCTTCTTCCTGATTAACAGAACTGATAGTGCCTCTCACAGTCGAGCATTTCCTTCATTAATTTTTGTGGCCATTTTGTCCACTGTCTCAACTACCTTTTATAAAGATAGGCACTTCCTTTGCTGTCTGTGGAAGGCAAATCATCTGGCTGCTGTGTCTTCTTTGGTGCGTGGAAAGGCTCTCTTGGTTGAAGGCCTGGTACTGCAGCTTTCAAGGAGTAGTTCACTTTCAGCCCTTTTCCAGAATAAAGAAGCTCGATTTGTTGGAAGCTGGTTTTTCACAGAATGCAGTCCTCTTGGTTTTCAGTCTGTTTTCTCAGTTAAAAGGCAATGCCATTGACTCTTTTGAGTTGCATTTTGTTAGCTGAGGCTGCCTGATCAAGACTTCTGTGAATGCTGCTCTCCTGTTGTCAGACTTCTCACCTGTCCTTTGTATAGGAATCTAATGCATAAGTCAGTGTGCAGCCATGTACCTAAACACTGGCTTCATGCTGATGGTTGCTGCATCAAAGCATCACATTGGTAATATTATGGAGCAAAGCTGCTGTGTTCGTGCAGACCCAAGGTACCAGCAAGACAGAAATACCTCTGCGATTTCACCAGCATCCCCCAACAATGGCAAGGACTCTTGTGTTAATGATGAGGTAGAGGACTGAGAATTTAGTTTTCCCTTGTATCTGTCACCACATGATAACTTCAAATGGGCTATCAGTGTGGAAACCACTATGTACAACAGGGAGGCCCAGTCAAGGCCAGAGATTTGAGTGAGCAGTCAGTGGCCAAGAATTCATGGTCCACTAACAGAAACTGTGTTGTTTGATCCCAGAGCCCAAGTAAGAGGTTAATTAGCTGTTGTAAATACGATTACTGCTATGATGAATGACGGTAAGTGGCTTTCAGTCCTAGATTGTTTGTTGGCAAGGACAAGACTTGTTTTATCTTTTGTTGTTTTCTGTGATAACAGAATAATCATGTTTAAAACCAAATGCCAGTCCCAAGGTAATTCGTCTGCTAGATTAATGCAAATTCAACGGAATCCTACACAGTATCTACCACAGGACTGATTAAACTGGAAGACAGGACATCCACAGCAATCATGGTTCTGTGACAGCTCCTTTCCTGTGAGGAATCTTATCCAAAGGCTGAGCTGCAGGCTTGGAAGTGTGCCAGAAAAAGTAGCCGGGGCAGTCACTTTTCCTTTTGATATTTTGTTCATTAATGAGAGGAGATATCATCACCGTCCATCTTATCCTAGAGGGATGGCAGTCTGTGTCTCAGGAGGCTCAGGAGATCTACACTAAGTGATTTTCATTAGGCACAGGATTGTAATTATTTTTTTTGGAGTTCCCCTTTTGAAGATTTCTGCTGTGAGGACAGAAGTCTAGAAGAGGAGCAGACCAGATAGGCTTCCTTTCATAAAGTGGTACTATGTGGTAGCTTTTATCTTCCTTCTCTGTTCAAACAGAACAAAAGTGAAGGAGGAGGTCGTCTTTCTGAAATAAAGAAATTAGCACCTCTGTCAAAGGTGGTAATTGGTCTGTTTCAAAAGGATTAGCACAGCAGACCTGTGAATCAATCTTTCTTCAGAAAAATCCAAGGCACAGTGGTTCTTCTGTATGGGGAGGGGGGCTTTGGTAGTTTGCCCCTTCTGGTCCGGCTTTCTAGCTGGCAATCTGTTCCTCATCCGGTATTGGCAAAGATCACAGATGCTGAATAAACTCAGTTCCGGAGTTTCTCATCCTTTGCTGGGTTGGGGTTGTTACAGTGACACATTCAAGAAGCACCTGGAGTTTTCACTTCCAGCGACAGTTAGGTGAGATTGTTGCCTGCTTCCTGGAGAAGATTGTCTCCCTGCTGAAAGGTGGCCAGATAACATCATTTTGTTTCTTTACAGTGGCTCTGAGAAAGGAAGTAGTGTGACCGAAACACCAATGATCAAAAAGCATAACGGACTGCATCTCACACTCCCGGATGCGCATGATGCTGATTCTGGTGAGGAAACGATTTCTGCTTTCTCATCTTAAATACATGCTTTTGTGAGAGCAGAGTGTTTTATTATTTTGTGGGGAGGTTGCTGAACTAGGGGCCAGGAGATTCAGCTCTGTCTCTGGGGCCATCTGTGCCACGGTGGTTTGTCTGTACTGCAGCTTCGATGTCTGTAAAACAGAGGTGGGCTCCTGCTTCCTTTTACAGAGCACTCTGAGGCGAGCATGAAAGATACTATGTGGGAGTTCATCATATTTCTGCAGTAACTGTCTACTTCTGTTCAGTTTTTTCTTTTTTCTTCTCTCCCTCCCTCCCCTCCCCCGCCCCAAATTTAATCTTTTCATGTGTTCTAATCAAGCCAGCTAATATTACAGTCTTGAAAAGATGAGCGAAAGTGACAGTTGTTACTAGATGGCAATTTGGTCTGGGATTTGTATATAAACCTTGTGATGCATTGTTACATGGTGAATACACATTCACAGTAACAGATACAGTCAGATGGAAATAACTGAGACCTCAAAGCTAATCTTGGCAAAAAGGAGAAAGAAGTCTTTCAGAGAGTGCTTCTGACTTGTGATTTTATCACAAGTCTCATGATATTTAGTGTTTCCTTTAAAACCCTAACTCAAAATCAGGTGATTATGTGAGAAACTCGCCTTTTAATTTTAATTTTAATTTGTTTTTTTAGGGAAGCAACTTTCTACCCATGTGTGTGCAGTGAAACACTTAACCAAAAAAAAAAGTTTACTTTCAAAAACATTACATTTTAAGCAAGTTTCATGCTTTCATGCTAGGGAATTAGTGATTGCCTGAGTCTTAATCTTGAATGTTTAGAATTGGTAAAACTGAAGTCACATCCTCAGCACGTACAGCTGAAGAGGATGACAAGTTCTTATTTATTAAGTACATGACTTGTATTAAATCAATGTGTTTAACACCCATTTACACCCATCAATGGTTAAAAAACATTGCAAGGTTGCGTCTTGAGCATGCAAATGCTCAAGCATCAAATGTTATTCAGTATGTCTGCTCTTACTTTTGTTCACAGTGTTGAGCCCTGAGGGTTTATATTTATGGCATTGTAATCTTGCTGATTTCTATACACATATATTTATGTAATTCTTAATCTGTTTGTTCCATTTCCCTTGTATTATCCTTTGCTGAGATATGTCTCTATATTTTGTGTAGGACTGTTTTCTAATTGTATGAATCAGTATTCTGTAGTTTTCTGGGTTACTTAAAGGGAACAGACCAAATTCAGCGCAGATAAATGAGGAGGATGTAGTAGATGAATGACTGTGTGCTGCTTGGCATATTAAAAGTGCTGTGAAAGAGAGACCAATGTTTCCTAGTGGCCCAAAATCATTTTGGATAGTCATCACTTGAAGGTACTTGTGAAGATTTGCAGAAGTATCTTCTATGATCCCTGATGCTGGGCAATCAAATCAACTTCTGCTCTCTGAGTTATCTCCTCCACAGTCATGTCCTGGAGCTTCTTCTGCTTGCTCCTCTGCTGCAGAGCTGCAGTATCTCATCCAGAGTCATGCTCATGCAGCTCTGACACACTTGGTCTCAGTGTTATGCCCTCCCCAAAAAGCATGTGGGTTGGCTGCCCATCCCAGCCCGCTCTTATCCCAGCTGGAGCAGCCGTAGCTCGGCCGGAAATGCTGTATGCCATGGTACTGCCTGCCAGAAAGAGAAAATTAATGTGAAGTACAAGCCTTATATAGGGTTTTCACACACAAAGCAATTTACATTGCATGCAGTTTGGTTTTAGCTAGGAAATGTATGCCTCCTCCACTTGGAGGATCTAGGTTTCTGTGCTAACATGCTTGCACCCACAGCGGCAGTAAGGGTGGGGCTCGTACTGAAATCACATGTATGTGTACATTAACGTATGACTGGCGTGGGCTGTTGGCAGTGAAGGTCCGTGGCCAGCTGCGTTGCAGGCCACAGGTGCTGCTGTTCTCCATCCGCGGAGAGGAGGCAGCTGGGCGTGCATCCAGTCAGAGCCTTCTTGGAAGAAGCAGGAGGTGAGACAGGAGAGTGCTGCTCCATCCTCTCTCCCCTCGTGCTCCCCCGGGACTGCAGCCGAGTGCTTGCAGGAGGGAGGGAGGGAGGAGGCCTGGCGTGGCATCAGCCTGCAGCAGGCTCCGGTTTCCGTCGCGCAGCCCCCAGGGAGCGTGCGGCAGTATCGCCGCAATGCACAGGCGCTCTGTATCCCTCCGTGACTGAGGGGAATTACTGCGGCTGCGTTTGACACCGGCCTCTCCCTCGGTTAGGCCACAATGAGATTATTTGCTGTGCTAGAATTTTAGGTTTGCTGCCAGGAAGATTAATTCCTCTTTATTTTCTTCATCTTCTCCTAACTGAAGCAGTGTTCCTAACTAAATTCACTGGTATCAGTCAGCAGCCTTGCTGTTTCATTCTTTTTGTGATTTAGTCTTATCTTATAATGCTCTTGCCTGAAGTGATTTAGGCTAGGGAATTCTGTGTTTCTTATAAGCCTCGTAAATCTGCAGAGGTGCATTTCTATTCTGATAGCAGTTTTTTCATAAATGTAGAATATTGAACTCGGCCCTTCTTGGTCTTATAGCAATGCTATAGCAGTGCTTTAAAATTATTTAGATATATTTTGTATGGCTTCTATGTGGAGCTCATCATTTTGGATTTTTTTATGATTTCTTTCCAAAATGCGTAGAGGGCTTTATTGTAAAATGCAAAGTTTATATTCTGTCTAGTGGAGCTGTTAAAAAGAGAAAGAGACTGCACTAAAATAACAAATCAGTGCGTTATCTCCTTATGCCAACATTTGCATGTATTTTCAGGCTTGACATTAAAGTTCTGTGAGACAGGTTTTGTGGGGTTTTTTAGCCTATAAAGATCTGCATTTTTTTAGGAAGAGGCGTTTTGTAATTACACATTCAGAGGCATTTCTTAATGCTGCTGGAAGGTTTTTCTGCTCACCCCCTCACCCCGAGGTCGGAGTGCTGTCGGTGTGATGCATGCCTGCCTCCTCTCTCAGGAGACAGCGTGTGCCAGACCTGCCCTTGTCTGGCTGCAGCAGCGTTCCTTGACAGCGGGGCCGCTGCCCTCAGCCCACCCCAGGGTCACTGGTGTGTGTGCCAGAGGGTCAGGTGTGTGGCTGGGCCCCTTCTGGCCTGCAAAGGCCAGCGTGGCAAAGACCTGCTCTTAAAGTGCTTATTGGAGCCTTCCTGTGAGGGGTTGAGGAGAGGCGAGGAGGAATAACAGTAGCAAACGTGTGTGTTTGGGCTGAGATGGAGCCTTTTTATCTAGATGTGTGCTGAGAGCAAGGAGCGTGTCTGCCTGAGATGGTGCCGGGCTGGGGAAGGACGGGCTGATCGCTGCCTGGCGTGGCTTGCTTCCTTGTTTAGGCTGAAATGGAAATGAAAATAAACATCAAGGGACTGCTGCATGGAAAGGGAACCCGAGTTACTTAGCAATTTACAGCAGAGGTTCTTTGCATTTAACTGCCAAAGGCAGTAAATTGCTAAGTAACTCAGTTCCCTTTTTAAGGCTGCGCAGGCTGAAGCATGCAGCAGCAGACAGGAGCAGTCCACAGCGCAGCTCTCCGCCCCGTCTCTGGCAGCTGCCTGGCTCACCGGTAGGAGAGGAGAGGAGCAGCTACCCTGTGCTTCTGCGAGCGTGCATTGCTCATAGCGGTGTTCTTTAAAGCCTTCTTTGCGAGGGAGGGATGCTTCATGAGATCCTACGTGGCTGTTCAGCCTCACAGCAGCACATGAACCTCTCCAAAATGTACAAAGCTGCCTCACAGTGACATCGTCCCCTTGCAGTGACTTGCAAGGGAAAGAGGATTTCCCCAAGCGCTGAGGATGTGAATAAGACGCAGCCCATCTGCCCACCCACTGCAGTCAGAGCTGCATTACGTACAGGTGCTGTCAGGAAGCACAGCTCCAGACAGCCTCTCTCTGCAAGAGGGCAGTCTTGGCAGAGAAATGCGGTGCTGAAAGTTGCTTTCAAAGCATACCAGTGTGATCAGGAGCACTAATACAGGAATCTGGTTAGGCTGACTACCAAGTCCCCAAAGCCTGTGCAGCATGTTTGAGTTTGCCAATCTAGGTCCGCTCTGGCTTTGAGGTGCTCCTAAACAGCATTGCTGATTACTCACGTGGCAATTTTCATGTTGCCTCTGCACTCTACAGAAGCTGCCTGTGCTCGGGGTGGCTGGGGATGAGTGCCTGTTGGTTTTCACTGTGTTAAACAACCCACTTCTGACTGACAGTTCCTGGGAGCCGTGTTGCAGTGAAATTTCTCCTAAATGGAGAGAGGGAGACGAGCAGGAGTGGGCAGTGCAGAAGGAGGAATTCCACACAGTGAAAACAGGCTGAAGATTGATCTGTTAAATAAACTGTTAAATGTAATAAATTCTCCATACAATGCAGAATGGCTTTTACTGTTTCATTAAAGCCATAATTACTGCATTACTGCACTGTCATCCCTTGGAACATTAGATCAGGAATGTGTTTGAAAATATGTAAGAATGTTAAAAATGCATCTAGGAGGAGCACATTTGCATTTTGCAAGGGAGCTGTGGGAGGTGCCTGCTCTGAGCACTGCGGGGCTGTTTTGAAGTTCTGCTGGAAATGAATGACATTAGTTAGCAGTGAGATAATGAGACAAGTATTTCCCATAGCAGTTTCAGGCTCTGGGTTGCAGTTGTGGCCTCCCCCTAGGCAGTACACTCTCAGAGGCAGGCGGCGTTGCTTTGGGTTACAGAAAAGCTGTGAGCCCTGTTCTGCCCAGGCTGCACAGAGTCAGAGGAGCATGGAGAGCACATAAGACTGCTGACACCATGGCCCCTGCAGGCGATGCTCTGCTGTGAAGGAGGCGTGCAGCTCTCTCTTCACCCCTCTCCAGCTGAAAAAACATGCCGTTCCTTTTAAGAAGGATAAGAAGCTTAATGTATATATCCCATGACAGGTTTTTTGCCCTTCTCTTCCTTCCCATGCTCAGAGTCACCCCAGCTTCTCCAAATACCTGTTTCCAGGCTCAGGAGCTCCCTGGGGGGGCACTGTGTGAGAACGTGGGATTTCAGCTCCAGGATCCTGTGATCTACGACGTCAGCCTACCAGGGTAGACTGAAGAGTAAAGCTAATCAGCCCACATGCTTCAGTCACAGCAGCTTTCTAGAAAAAGAGGTTTATCAGCCTTAAAGTTACATTAAACGTATGTGTGTACTAAACTATTTAGTTGTCAAAGCCAACTCTGAAACCTCGTTCTGTAGCTTCTTGCTTTGTGACAGTCCTCTTGGTAGTCCTGCGAGAGGCTGGCTCACCAGTATAATCCTGCACGCTGCACTTGAGAGTGTGGCCTCTGTCTGTGCCTTCTTTCTGGGAGCAGCTTTTGATGTGATGTTTTGTTCCCAGAGATGTGGGTGCTAAATACTTTATTCTTGCGTAAATGTTACAGCGCACATTAAAGGTTAATATAGTCAAAGCACTGAGCTCTCCGTTCCCCAAGGTTAAATGAAAAACCACACTGTCTCCAAACCAATGGGACAATATTGATGTTGCTTGAAATCTGTGCCTTCTGTGGATGCTGCTGACCTACTCTGTTATATTCTACTAAGGCTTTACATCAGCAGGCCATATTTTGTAATTGGATAGTGACAGCGTGCTTATAAAACAGGTTGCTAATACATATTCTTAGGAAATACTTGATATAATTCTGCTTTCCAAATGAGCGACATACAGTTGCTTCCTCAATGAAGCTGCAAAGCAGACCTTTATAAAATTACTGTCCCTTAATTCACTTGCTTGAGCTGCAGCCCATGGGTAATTCAGTCTTTTTGTAAAATAACATTTTATAAGGCATATTTCTCCAGTTGGTCATACCAGAATTCAATGTAATTCTTACAACATAAAACTGATGCTTGGGAGCAGACAATTAGACCTGCAGAGCTAATGAACCAAATATCCCAAAGTATAAAATGCACTGTTGTTCTTGTTTGTTTGGTCCATAGGATCACAGCGAGCCTCTTCCCTTGCTGCATCAAGAATGGAACAAGCCATGTCTGAGATAACAATGCAGAGCAGCACAATGAAGCAAGGACCTATGCAGCTATGGACAACTCTTGAACAAATCTGGCTACAAGCTGGTAAGTCCTGGTATTTATGGACAACCTGCAATCCCTTTACTCTCCAGTGGTGAATAAGATGACGTGAGTATTAAAGGAACACCACCAGAGGTGTCTCAAAACCTTACACTAACAATAAATCTGCCCATCTATCCCACTTGGTTTTTGAAACACTGCTTGATTAAATTTTAACAAATGAAACATTGGAGCAATGTGATTTTTCATCTCACCTCTATTTTCTGTAACACACAAAACTTCAAGCAAAACTAAAACATGCTTTTAAATGAGAAGAGTAAGTCGTTCCTCATTAAGAAATGTCATTTGATAGGGGCAATTAGTTTCATTTCACTGAAAACGATTGGGCAACAACCTATTAAATATTATTTAGACTGACAGCATTCCAATTTCTCCTGATTTTTAAGTGAAAATTATTAAACAATAAAAACTCCTCCACTCCTTTTATCCTTGGTTGCTTGAGTCTCCCAAGGACTTGCAGGTTTTACATGTCAGTTTGAAACAGTCATGTTGTAGCAGAACACTTAAAGGGAGAACAGTGAAGAAGGGACTCTACCCAGCGGCGAACTCGAAACTCATGAAAGGATTTTACGTAGGGCACTTGGTGAGGGGAGCTGCACAGCACATTCTGCCATTTGCATTTCAGGACTAGTAAAAGGGATTTAGACCCTGCAATTTTGCTCATAAGAGACACAGTTTTTCTTCCAGAACTGGACCCCACCGTTGTGCACCTTAAATAACATTTGAGTGCTGTGATTGCTTCTTAGATGTCTCTGCTACCGTTTGCAACAAGAAAAAAAAGCAAAGCCCACTACAATGTTGCTGATAATTTACTGCTCTGTATACAGGAGAAGCTGTCAAGTTCTCATTTAGCTACTCCACAATTGACAATTGTCACATAAAACCTGGTAGTCTCACCCTACTTCTCAGGAAAGATTTTTATAGCTTTATTTGTGGGCTGTTTTCTACCAATTAGACCTCAGTTTTGGTACAAAATATGTGACATTCTGATTGTTACAATTTAGCTAACGAGAAAAAAAGAAGTTGCCATATAGAAGGCATAATCCTTTGCGTTAATCACATGTTCTTTCTTTTACTTATGTGTAAGTAAATTTCAGTGACATACTGTGGTCTTCAAAATCCCTTTGCTTTATTCTGTTTATGCTTCTAATTTAAGGCTGAAGAGGAGGCTGGAGGGGAGGAAAAAAAAGAGTTTATTGTGATGAGAAGTCAGGTGTCTGTTGTCCGTCATCTGCAGATAGCTGGAGGCAGTTCATTTTTTTGCTGCTGTGTGAAAAGACAAAAGTAATAAAGACCTAGTGCTTGCTGTGACCTAGCTGTGAATCGCTGCAATTGCTTTTCAGTGTGCCTTTCTCAGAGGTGTTAATTCTTTTAGAAATTATCTTTCTAAGCTTTAACTTTTCTGTCCTGTTGTTCTGTTTTAATCTTTGTTTTGTTTCATGTTTACTTTTTACTGGATTTGGAACAGGTTTAATGTTCTGAAAATACATGTTGTGACTGCTTCATGATTTCATTACTGAAGTCGGTTATTGTTATGGATGCAGCTTAGTGGTCTTGGTGGGTTTAGTGACATGAATAAAGAGCATCACTGGCCCCCTGTATTGGAACCTCTTGCATCTGGAAGGAGGAGAAAGCAGGAATAGTTACAAGATAATAACTTTAGAAATATTTCATAAACAACAAAATAAATGGAAATATGTAGTTAAAAACAGCTAAGGTCATGACGTGCTTTTGTGCTACAACTCAGCCCAAAATTAACAGCTGTGGAAAGCAACAGGCAGTTAACATAACATTCTGATGCCTGCATCTGGAGTCGGTTCATATCTATGAAAGAACCACATCAATGTGCTGTAGATTTCTATCAGGTTTAGCTGGGACTTGTCCTTTTTCAGTCAGTGACTCATGTTGTGACTCTGGGCAAGTTGCCTAACTTTTTCATACCTCAGTTTCCTATCTGTAAACGGAGGAAAATGTTTGTCTGCCTTTGGGAAAAGACTTGTGTGCTGCTGTTTTTATCATTATTAACACTCAACCTTTTCAGTGTGAATCATAAATCTCTAGATAAAATCATTACCCTCATACTACAGTAAATTTATAACAAAGCATCTATCTTTTTTCAGACAGTAGGAGGTTGCAGCCGGCCCTGCCTCTGTGTGTGGGTATGGATGTAGAGTGCTGGGCTGTGAGCCTGTCTGTCTGGGTTCCATCAGAGCCATTCCAGGTCCCATACCTCTTCATGTCCCAGGGCATGAACACTTACAGTACCAGCTGATTGACCCAGTCAGAGCTTTCTGGGCCTACACTGGAGACAGGTGCACAAAGCAAACTATCCCACAGCTATGTGAGGCTGTTCCTGCAGCCCTCAGCAGCCAGACCCTGCTAAGGAGCTAGCACACAGCTTGTAAGGGGACCGATAGTGTGTGGTGGTCATCAGGTGGTGCCAGCTTAGGGCAGTGGTTACAGCATCACCCTCTACCCGCAGCTGCAATAGGAGTTAAGGCTTAACCTGCCTCGTGCACAAGCATTCTCAGTCTCTTGGAACTGGGGAGCCTTTGTTGGGCTCCTAATGCATCTCCTAGTTAGCACATCCCATAATTAGTGCACAAGAGCATGTGCAGTTAACAGCGGCTGAAGGCAAGGCTGTAAACTCTGCCCAAATAATTACTCTCTTTTGTGCTGTGCTAAACATAGTTGTACAAAAGAGGGCATAGACTTGTGGTTTCCATCTGCAACTTTTCTGTGTTTAGGAACAGTGCAGTTACGTAGGAAGTAATAAAGCAGCAACTTTGGAAGTGCAGCTGCAAAGTCCACATGTGCTGCACTGTAGTGGCTGCTGCTGCTTGGCTTTCCCTGCAGCAGTGCCTGGTGAGCTTCGTCTTGGCAAGCTAGCTTCTTGTAGCTTATGGTGAGCAACCAGGGAGCTACTGGATGTATCTGCGGTCTCTAGAACATGTCCTCTTCTCCTCTTTCACGCATCCACGTAAAACTGAATTGCCACTGTTTATTGTATGTCCACCCATCTCTTGTAGGACCAGTGGGGAGTGCAGTCATCTGCAGCAGGGATCTTTCACATTTCTTCAGAGGGCTTCCATACCTCCTTGTCCCCTGCAGGCCGTCACAGTTAGCTTTGGAATAGTAAGGAGTCTGCTGTCTCCCAAGACCAGAGTGGTGGTCCATGCCCTGCAACAGGCACGCTCTGGCGAATACTACTAGGCATGCTGTTTTCAAGTGTTTTGCAGCAAGGACTGTGATTAATACAGCTTGTCTGGTCCCTTTTAAAAATAATCCACTCCCTGCAGCTTCTTGAAATGTAATGGCTTTTTAAAAGGAGGGAGTCATCTCATTAGGTTTTTACATTAACGAGCTTAAACGTTATTCTTGGCCCAAGACTGGAAGCAGCCCTGTGTCAGGGCCCTACTTCAGGGTGTACTCGGAGAGGGTGCTGCCTGCAGTGCCCAGTTCTGCTGTAGTGCAGCTCCAGGAGAGGTGATCTCTATGTGATCCATTCTCTGTGTTGTGCTGTTCACGACTGAGAGCTTAAATCAACCTCGAGAGAAGGAACTTCCATGGCATTGGTAAAGCTTGTTAACTCCTTCTACCTCTTGTTGCAGAACAAGCTGCAAGGAGAATCCTAGAGATTCCTGGTGATAATGCTGCTTATGTTACCAAGACAAATGTCTGACCTCGAAGCTGTTTCTGTCCCTTTTTTCCTTTACAGAATTATGCCAGTCCTCTTCCTTTCTGTTTAGAAAATACAATCATGCTGTTTGGCTAAAGGAATGGTTCAGACTTATGAGCAAAACTTACTTTTGTTCCACGTTTTTACGAGATCCCTTTTTGACCTGGAGAGCAAAGTATGTCAGTTCTGGAAGTAAATAGTTTTAGTAGTTTTAAGGTCTTTCAGTAATGAGTGATTTCTTGTCTGAAGTATGTGTGAGTGTATTTCTAGGCAGGAATAACTGTACACTCTATTTATATGGAGTATTTTAGAACGCTGCAAGCCAGTTTAGTAAGAGTTCAAATACTCCAACTCCTGTTGCTATATTATTTTAAGCTTTACTTTCAACTACAATGTCCACTTTGTTTGTCTTTACCAGTACTTTATATCTGACAATTTGGCTTCTTGACTGGCCCAGTACTTTACCAAATATGGCCACTCACAGCAAAGTAGGTCTGGTAATTTGATCTAAGATTGGCTAGATGCCTGCAAAGCACAGTCTGCAAACCTCGCCAGGTAGACCTAAAGCTAATTTAAAGGAGCATTTAAAGAAAAATGACTCTGATAACTATTCTATGTATTCACAGTGGGGCTGGAGAGGGCTAC
The DNA here is from genome assembly GCA_013396635.1 of Penelope pileata. Lineage (NCBI taxonomy): Eukaryota > Metazoa > Chordata > Aves > Galliformes > Cracidae > Penelope > Penelope pileata. Next base: position 76,644 of record WBMW01002662.1, read on the forward strand.
CTGCTGTCTCAGTATCATGCTAGGAGTTCAGAAAAAATGTTCGAATGAACATGCCATAAACAAGAAACGTAAAGAGAGCCAATGTAGCAGGGAACAGTGAGCTAATGGAAAAACATCTGTTCCCCTGAGTTATGTACAGCAGGAACATTTTTTTTTCCCTTCACAAAACGCTTGTGATTTATTTATTTTATTCAGCATGGGCCAATTCCTGGGAAAAAACTGTGTTAGAGGAGATGGGCTTTGTTCCACAAGAAAATGTTGTAGGGGCCAGTGGGCTGGAGTCTGCAACCCCATCTGGCCCGTGTCCACACAGCCGCACACGGGCAGGGACAGCCTGGGGACAACAAAGCTTGCAGCTCACCAGCACAGCTTAGATTTTCACCTTTTGCACATGTGTAATTAAATGCTCTCCCCTCCCTAAGCTTTTAGCAATCTTAATCCTCCCTCAATTATTAGCTCAGATATTAAAGGTATTTATTGGGTTTGGGAGACATCTTTACTGACGTTGCAGAATAGCTCAGGTCAGATACTTTCCTGCAGTGCACCACTGGTTGTTGAAGCAATTCCAAGATTTTACTTTTTCTTGGATTTTTGTTTCTTGTCTTTTTTAAAAAAGTTACTCGAAATTTTAGAGCTCCCATTTATTGTTTGGATTCTTGAGCTCCATAAGCACTGCTGATTTTTGTGGCTCTTTACAGTGATAAAAAGCAGTGCAAGAAGCTGCAGCCTGGTGAGGGGGAACAGGAGGAGATGTTTTACTACAGAGCTGTTACCTAGGGGAATAAAGGTGTGCTGCAAAGATGTCTGTGCTGCAATGTTTACTTACTGGGAGGGATTAGGAGTGCTTCATACTGGAGGTAGAAATGGTAGTGTGAGCTGATTTGGTCCCCTGTGAAACATTACTGGTGCAATTAATAAGCCAGTGGTGGTTCTACTAAGGCTTCTGGTTTAGCAAGCTCTGATCTGGTCTCTTCTAATGCAGGCTGAGGATGGCTGAATTCCCCATTTCTCCTCAACTAAATGTCCTCAGGGAGATATTAGGTTTTCATGCAGGCTCTGCAGGTTGCTTTTGTTTATTTTCTATCAATGGTGAATTAAAAAAGTCAAAAGCATTCTTGGCTTGTTATCCATACTGGGCACTTTGGATTGCTTCCCCCATTCCTGAGGCTTCTGGATGTTTCTCATTGCTGGAGCAGGATGTGAAGCTTTGCAGGCTGATAATCCATTGGCATGGGTGGTCTTCAAAGCACACGTGCCATTTCTCAAAATCTGGGCCATGCAAGTGCGCACACATATGTGAACAATCACTTGTTAGGGAAGCAGGCAGCAGCTAGCACTGCTCCTTCTTAAGTGTTCTGTAGATCCTTTGCCAGTGGATGGAGTGGAACCTGCTGCACTGGCAGTGCTACCCACAGAATGGCAGAGGGTACCAAATGACAAGCGTTTCTCAGCTGCTCAGTGCCTTTTGGGCAAGTGACAAAGTGTACTCAATCCTGAAGAAAGTGGCATGGCATTTATCCCTATGAGGGACAGAAGATAGGAATTTATGTTCAAGTGGGCTGGAACATGAAGGCCGAGAAGTACTTTCTTTGACTATAGTCAGTAATAAGTGTTTTAAGAGAGGGTACAAAAAAAAAAACGTGAAAAAGATGTCCACTCTACAGCATTTTATGCCACCTTTATCCCTTATCAATGGTGATCTGGTTGCCTAAAACATGGTAGTTTGCTCTCCCAGGTGGGAAGGTGCTGTTTTGTCAGGGCCCCACTTCACGTAAAGGAACCAGGTATCTTGTACAGGCTTTGTTATATTTCAAATAATTTTTTGACTGCACCATTTAACATAGAAAGTAGCTTGTAGTAGTTCTGTGTCACCTCCAGAAATGTTTGCTCTACTGCTGCATTTGTAATTAAAGAAGCCCGTTTGCCATTTCAGCCCCTGGAGACCTGAAGCTCAGAAGTTTAAAGCGGGTCCCTGGGCTCCGATTAACTACCAGCTTGCTCACAAAGGCAGCTTTTAAGAATGTACATCCCTTGCCTCATTCAGAAGAGCAAGTGGTTGAGCTCGTGTGGATGGGAACACGTGGCAGGTTCTGTTCTCCTTCATTTCTGTATGGAAGGCTTCATCAAATGAAGTGATTACAGTTGGGATACAGCTTGAATCTTCCATCTGATCTGCCTGCAAATTGCTGCATGCACGGTTGTGTCATAATAAGGGACGATGACTAAACGTCATCTGACAGCAAGAAAAGACAGAGGGAGAACCCTTTGTCATGGTAATAGCTCTGCATTCACTGATGAAAGAGCTGTCTCAGAGGAGTGGGTCTTTCCAGCTGGCTGTGGGCTGCTGCAGTAACAAGTATTAATAGCTCCTGCAAGCAGATGGATTCTGTGGAACAGAAAACACCTCTCTATGCATCCTCACAGACTGTCTCACCTTGTTCGGGTGTGAAAGGCTGCTCCTCAGAGTGCCACCCTGCTGGTCATCTGGCTGCAGGGCACTGGGCATGTCACCACACAGTAGCTTTTCTGGGGTGGGCGGGAGCGGATGATCTGGCTGACACAGAACAGTGATGTGGAACAGTCTGCTTGTGGGAGTGAAGTGCTGCATCTTGGATAACACTGAACGTGATTCACAAGGAATGAGATTTTAACTCTTGGGTGCTTCACACTGGAGAAACATATTTCAAATCCATTTGATTTTGCTGGCTAGAATTACAGTCGTTGCTGCTTCTGTGGTGACAGGAACAATCACTCTTGGCACTGCTTTGAAATGCTTAGGAAACAGAGAATAGAGTCAGTGTTCAAGGTGATGGCAGACGACTCTGTTCCTCAGACTGGTGCTTTGATGTCGACATGACTAGATTACACTGTTGTTGCTCCTCAGATGGACTCCTCCACAGAGCTCTGACAAATAATTTATCTTGGAGACAAAAAAAAAAAAAAAAAAGCCTGACTGCAGAAGCCCCAGCTTTGTCTGTCTTCTGGAATGCTCTTGGTCTGTGCTTTCGCTGCTGGTCTTTGGAGAGTGAGTAGATGATATGCTTCTGGCAGTTCTCACTTGGTTAAGTCAAGACACGGGAGGTTGAAGCCACAAGTGGAGACAACAGTTGTTTGGAAGAACAGCAGGGAAGGGTGGACAATACTGTGAGAGAGCACAGGTGGGAGGCATAAGGTGGATCTGGGAAAGAAATGAATCATGCTAGGCTGGTCTTTGAGTCAGTTGGATCGCTGCTCGATGTCTCTGTGGGTGCAGGCTCAAGCCTTCACTAGAGAGTGAAAGGGGACCGTGCACAATTCATCCTGCCTCTGTCTGTCTGCATGGTGACCTGACTTAGCCCATACTGAAGGCAAAAATGCTTGAATATTCCCTGATAGTCAACTGTGCTCTGTTCCTGTCATTACTCCACAGAGGTTAATAAAGGAAGCATTGTATCTTCTTGCTTTGCAGCATTCAGAGAGCCTTTGGTAATACTTAGTTCAAAACAAGAAGGAAACTTGTTTAAGCTTTTGTGAAGATGATGTTAAGTGACAGATAGCAAGGAACCCTGCAAATTTGGCCTTCGAATTCAAAGTTGCTAAGAATGTGAGCACCAAGACCAACATAGTCCAACAGCTTGAGGTTCATGAATGGCTTCCCTGAAGCACTGAACCTTTCACAGAGTAAGAGTCCTGGATCCTGTATACCTGTTTCGCCCTGAGGAGATACTGTCTGCTTTGGAGTGGCATCAAATGCCACGTCTCTTTGACAGAATTTCCCTGTGAGGGCTACTAGTTTGGTCAGGTTTTTATTTACAGCATAACTCGGTGATACAAGGAGATATCCAGAATAATATCCAACTATTATAATCCAGGCTGCTAACCCAGGTAATGCAGAGGCAGGCATTTCAGTACTTCAGCACAGGAAGTGGGAGTGGTAATCCGTGATAAATTTATTGAATCCTTGTTTTTGGCTTTGATTTCTGCCTCTCCGTCTTTACTCCATGTTGCGTAAGCCTGTATCTTGCTCATCTGTAAACAAAATGAGTATGCAATAGAAGTAAAAATGAGTTTACAGAAAACACGTTTTAGTGCAGGCCTAAATGATTTCCCTTAATGTTTATTTTTAGCTGGGTGGGTGCACACCTTTCCTTTTGTAACCCAAAAGCACCTTTCTCGTTCTTTTTTGATGCAAATTAGGCCTCCCACACCATTAAATCATTTTTACTGACTACTGAGCCTGCAAAGAAATGGACTGAACTTTAATATGCTACATTACCGTACCATAAAATACAATTTGTAGATCTTATTTAGATTCTATGTTGCTGCACTTCCTCTAAATAATTGTTATTACTGAAGAAGATTTACAGGCACCGTTGAAAGAAAGAATAAGTACTCTCCATTTTCTGTGCACTGAATCACAGGCTGCGCATGATTTCACATCTAAACCACCTTGCTCCTCATGCTTGTTTGAAATGAAACAAGTCACATTATGCTGTTAGTTGCTAATAGAGTTTTTAATACAGCAGTATCCAGAAAATCTGCTGCCTTCAAACAGCGCCAGGATTTCACCCCTCTTTTGTGCTGCTAGGGTCGTGCTAACTTTACAAACAAAGTGTTTATCTTCAGGCTGTGAGTCGTCACTTTGCACATCTCCATCCCCGTTATTACCACATGCACAGCATCAGCTGCTGTGCAGCACTTGGCAGGAAAATGCTCTGTTCTTTCGGAAGCACAAGCAAAATGCTGTCCTCCCACAAACTCTTGAATAAGGCCGTGCGCGCACACAGCTTGACAAGATGCATGGCCTTGCTTTCTGTTATTAGATGGCTGCACCCTCTTGGAGCCAAGGGAAAGAATACATACTGAGATTTTATAATGATTAACCAGACAGAAATTTATATGAGTCACTTCTAACGTGTATAGCTCTTACTGAGGAACTGTTTTGCTCGTGTTGACAGCCTTAGAGAACGACATTTATCTGTAGCACAACCTAGGGAGCGCTAAGAAATACTCCAGCTTTATATCGATGGTGTCTCACCCAGCTTCCTGAAGGAGCTCTTAGATCTGGGAGGGTGTTCAGCCATGCTGCCACGTTAGTGCACATCATGGTCAGCGTGCCAGCAGCTGTGGTCCCAGGCTCCTGTCAGATGGGCCAAGGAGGAGCCGTCTCTGGTCAGGCAGGGCTGTTGCCGAGATGCTCTCCTGCTTGCCTCGTGCCCAGCAAGCCCCATGTCAGCATGCCAAGTCATCTGGCCCTCCCAGTGCTTTGAAACTGGCAGAGTGTCAGAGCTATTCGAGAGGCCTAATTTTTCAGGCTGCTTTCCCCCCTCACAGAGGCTTTCCGAGAACACTCACTACCTTTAAAAGTCAGGGCATTTAAGGCTGAGTCTAAATTCAGAATTGTTTATCTAACTCTGGAGCCTCAACTTGTCATTTCAGATTGGACTCTAGAGCTGTCAATACTTGCATCACCGCATCAGTTTAAAAAATAGAAGAGACTTTGAGTTTTTCCAGTGATACTGTGTAGAGCACAAACAGGCTATGGACTAATGAGTAATGGCTGATGTGCAAAGAAAAAGAATTATTTTATGTATATAGATACACCTATACATACCTATCTATAGAAACAATTTCCCTTTTCATTTAAGTGTGACAGTGAAAACTGAGTCTTCTGAAGCTTTCTGCCAGGATTTAATGCATAAGAAATCCTGACAAGTTCTAAAATTTAACAATGAAATGCATTAAGAAATTTGTTTAACATGAGAAATTATTTGATTAACAAACACATCAGCAGTCAAACACATTATTGTGCCTGTTACATTTTTTTCTTTGAAAGAAAAGCACTAGCATCGTTGTTGAGAGTTGAGAAAGCAAATCACTGAGCAGTCTTTTCCAAGAGCTCCCCTTTAATTTTCTGTGGAGTATGTGTGAGGAGGTAGAATTGTGAGTATGCAGTATAAATAAGTCTCTGTGATACTAGCTTTTTGATTTTAGTGGAGACTCTGAAAACTCAAGAGACAGCTATCTCATAAACTAGACAAGTAGGCAGAGAAAAACATTTTTAATCATTTTTTAAAATATGGAAATACTCTTTTAAATAAGTTATTTAACATCCAGCTTGGTCAGATGTATCCTATTACTCTGACATGTTTAAACTACTCAGTAGACAGTGATGGCTTATTCTGTTCTTTTTTTCCACAGATTACTTGGAAACACATAACGATGGCTCCAAGTGGCCACCAGCCCTGCTTCCTCAGGGCTCAGTTCAGTACATGTTTACATCCTGATTGAGGAAGCACTCTGATTTATCCTTAAGGCCATCCTCTGTCAACACCTAAAAGGTCCATGAACGTCTGTATAAGCCTTTAACTTCACAAAATATCCATTCAGTGACTCCTCTTGTGATAGTAAACACTAACCAATAGCAATAAGCACCGTGCAGGATCATGGCCTCAGGTTTTATATATTTAAGGGAGATGATATGCAATTAACGTGAAGAAAGGTGTGTGAGTTATTTCAACTAATGGTAGGGTGTTTTTGTGTTTTTTTTTTCAGCTGAACTCTTCATGGAACAACAGCATCTCAAAGAAGCAGGCTTTTGTATCCAGGAGGCAGCTAGTCTTTTCCCCACATCTCATGCTGTACTGTACATGCGTGGGAGGCTTGCAGAGATGAAAGGCAATTTGGAGGAGGCTAGGCAATTGTATGATGAGGCACTCACAGTGAATCCAGCTGGAGTCGAAATTATGGACAGCCTGGTGAGTTTGCAGGGGCTCAGCTCCATTATAGTATGTATGTTCTTGATTAACTGTAAGAAGTGGGAAGGAGGTTTGTGCTTGCTCTGGATGCCATTGTCTTCCTAATCCTGAGAGAAAGTGACTGTCTCAAGAATAAATTGGGTAACTTTAACCCTATTTTAAGACTGAATTGAATGTTTTTAACTGATTAGTACTTGTGTCAAAAGTAGTTATTTTAATTGAGAAATGCTGATAGTTTTGGAAGTTAATTCTCTGCTTTATCGTCTTTACTGTTTTTTCTCCTACCTGTTATGCATTTTAGATAAGCAGTACACTGATGTTTGGAAGAAGATCTAAACTAAATAGCTATAGAATATGGATATATCTGGGGTTTGTAAACCTTGGGCTGGAGTCTTGTGTCTATTTAAATGAAGACAAACTATGAGTTGACGATAAAACTGTTGTCTTAAGCTGAGGCTTAACTCCAGCCTTTTATGGGGACAGTGACTCCACATTTAGTGTTTGTGGGTTTTTTTGTAACATTGCTATCTGGCAATTTTTTTTTCTGTTGCACCACCCCTAGAACAAACTTACAGACACAGGGCCTATAGCTTTCAAGTTGTTGTTATTATCAACTGTTATCATTATCATTATTATTATTGCTGTTGTTATTATTATCATACAAGGAGCTTTGTGGAGGCCCAAAACCTGCTGAAGTTATGAAATCAGAACTTTTCATTGTATTTCATCAATGATGTGTCTTGTTAACTATAGCTCTCATTGGTCTCACTGCGGTTTTGGAAGACTTTCTTGAACAGTTTAATTTTTACAGATATTCTATATCCATGTGACTACTTTGTCTTTGCTAGCAGATTTGTATTCCCTGGCACAAATTAGAGCTTGATAAGGTTGCAGACAACTCCGAAACTGAAGGACTATCAGTGCACAGGAGGACAAACCTACAATCTAGTGATGATCAAGAGAAAATAGTAGGACCTACAGGCAAGGGATGAGAGTTGTAATAACGTTTGTTCAGTGCAAAATCAGTAGATGAATAGCTAGTGCATTTGTCAGGAGAAAGTCACAAAACAGCTATGCACATACCAGACTCATATGCTTAATGGGGCAATAATATTTACTTTGTTGTGATCCAAGCTTTGCACAATCTGGAAAGACAGAATGACGTGCTTTGCTCAGTTATTGTCATTATTTCAGGCAAGTCACCAGTATCAGAGCAGCCATTGAGTTAGATGCCAACATAGTATGAATAGCTTTCATTTTTGTCTTATTTTATGAGCAAAGCCACATACTGTGTCTTCCCATTTCAGTTACTTGCGATTTTCTGAAACTATAGTCATTTGGAATAAAATTTTCTGAGATGCACATCTGCTCTGGCCCAGTTTACTTTGGAAAATGTCACCCAGCATGGTTTAACTGTTTCTGAAAGTGAGGCTAAAGAAGAGACTTTAAAGGTTTTTGTGACACCTTCTTTATTGTGCTTTAACGTCCCCAGGTTTTGTCAGGTGTGGGTGGTTTTTGTAACAGATTAATGTGCTTTTTGCCATTCCTAAGAAAATCCTTCCAAGGCCATCCAAGCTCCAATCTTAGCAAACACATTTTGTATATGATTAGTAGGTATGTATTTCTAAAACCTCTGAAGAGTCTGTGAGTGCTCATTCCCCTCAAGACCCAGTAAGCTTCACCATCTCTTAGTGAAGATATGGGAATAAAATCAAGGAAGAGGCAAAGAAGACAGCTGTGGAATTTGGGGGCAGAGACTGAGTCTGTGAGCAAGTAGGGAAAAGGAAAGATGTGATAGAGGCAGAGAAATACGGATAGATAGAAAAGTAGATACAGTAAGGTAGGTGACACTGGAGAAGGCTGGATTGATGAAAAGAATGAGACTGGGTTGCGGAACCAGGCTGAAATGCACAGGTTGATGGGTGGGCATGTTGAAAAGGATGAATTCAAAGGGATCAGTGTTATGAGAGACAAACACGAACATGAACCTGTGAGAGTACTTCTACTCCACGGCCCTTGGTCTCCTTAAAATCCTGAGTCTTTTCATTCTGATACTGGTAAATATTGGTGAAGATGACTTGTTTAAGCATGTTCCTCATCTCCTTTAGTTCGGCCGTGCTGGCAGCTGATGGTTTACACCTGCTAGCTAAGATATCAAAGCTCTGGTCTTTCCCTGCTGATCTGAAGCATGGCAGTAGTTCTTGGATGCCGCATAATGGCATTCCTTTCTGTGCTTTTCCAAAAGTGAGGAAATTGCACATAGCAAGTTTGAAGCATCTGATGAGCACTATAGAAAAGCCTGTAAAGAAATTAATAATTCTGCCTTCAGAACAGAGCTTGAATAATGTGCAGTAAACAAGGCTTTTATGGCTATGCATTAAAAAGAAAGGGCAAAAATAAAATATTGAGTGGCTGCTAGTTAAGTGAAATTTGTCTTGTGTGCTGAATGAGACAGTGTCCCCATGGAGAACTTTCACTGGGTTTAGGTAATTGAAGATACAATGTAGTAAGTGGTAAATTCTGCACCTCTTTGAGGCCATCAAAAGAAGGCTGGATGCCTTTCTGAAACGTGCGCATTAGCCAAATACTAGCCACACTGTTTTTAAAAACACAGGTTTGAGCATAGTTTGTTCTACTTACAGGAAGTGTATGTCTTGGATTATGCTGGAGCCCAAACTGGGTTATCAGCTAGCTACAAGCGGCTTGAAACTATGCAAGAGGCATACACAGACAGCTGACGTTGAATTCATGTGTGCAGTTTCAGTGCTGGTCTCCCCAAACATTTGAGCACTTAGTTTTCCTCTGTAATAACACTGCTGTGGATGTGTTATAATTTAAGAAAAGAGGATCTGGTTGTGAGAACTACTGTCTGACTTAGTGCAGTTGCCATCCAACTGACCTAGTCCACTTTAAGGGAAAACTCTGCTGTAGACAGTGCTGGTTCTCCCTGGTGTACCAGCATCAATTAGCAAAGTAGTCATGTCTCTTCCCCTGGGCTCTCAGAACTAGGTTGTCAAAGCTATATTTGGAAAGTTCCAACTAGAAGAGCATTGCTGGCTGTAAATGAAGGGCACGGATCTAGCGATGAATGCGTCCGTCGGGTGTCAATAACCTCACTTTTACACAGGGAGAGTCATCACTGTAATAAACACAAGCTCTCCCTCTGCACAGCTGAAAACAGTTGTGTTTTACTGTGGCTGGAGGTGTTTACAGTAGCTGTCAGATTGGTGCGCTTTCCATATAAAGCTCCCTGCTGCAGGTGCAGCAGGGCTGTGGTGCTGGGTCCTCTGAAGGGATGGGCAGCGTGCTCGGCCTCAGTGTGGGGCTGTTGGCAGCTTGAGCGTCTGATACTGTGGTAAGCAATCCACGGGCACGAAGAAAATGCCAAGTAGTGGTGCTGCTTCTTGCCAGCACTTGCAGTTTATAAGTGATGCCAGAGGATCCTTGAGCCCCTATTAATAACCCACCAATGGCCTTTACAAAGCAAATACTAGTGGCTAGTGCCCAATCTAAGACAGCTCTTGTCAAGAGGTTGTTGTCATTTGGAAAAGCACATACAATCAGATTTTGAGGCTATTTGGAACGTACCAAAGAATGGAAGTATTCCTGGTGAGGTATAACGTTATCCTTTGGTTTGGATTGCTGTCAGAAACAATTATCCTGGCTTGACACTTAGAAACTGTACATGCTATCGGACCACAGCTCACTTTAGGAAATAAGTCTTCCACATTTCTCCTCATTCATACATTTTAATCTTCCCTCTCATAACGAGAAGAGTTCAGTTCTTGTCAAAATAAGGCTCCTTCTGAGGCCTCGCTTGTAAGGATCATAAGAGCATTTCCCACTCCGTAGGAGGGCTGGTGGAGTTTTCTCTAAGTAGGTATCTTCACTGATCCACAAGCAAGAGCTTAGCCCATACCCCCTCACATTGCAGTGACTGGACAGCAGTGCAATATCCTAACTTGTGTTTGCCAAGGTATTTCTAAACCTAATAGCAAATGCTTACTTCTTTCATTATGTACCCAATATATAATTCATTATATACATTGCTTTGGGACAGTAATAACAAAACTGACGTGTGCCCAACCAAGTCAGAAAATAAAACATAAGCTGCAACAGATTATACCACCTTATAAAGAGAAATACAAGTCCATCTACCATCCATGTCACTGGAGAAGGATGTTGAATTTTGCTAGCTCCTAACCACAGTGTGTTCAGCACCATTCTCCCTTTTGATTCAGAGAAGGAGAAAATCAATGCCAGCATGTAGGATTTGCGTCCAAAAGCTCAGTACATGGTATTGCAAGGCAAACTAAAAATGTTCTGAGATATTCAGAAAACTCTTGCCCTGCAAGCATCTCACATAGCAGCTCATTGAGCTAGAACGATTTTTAACATATTTTAATTAAGGGAAGGAGAAGGAGAGTCACGTATTTAAAAAGGAAGGAAACGAGCATCCTCATCTCCTTCACTGTGTCAGATTTAATGAAGATAACATGGGGCTTCCTGAAGTCAATGGAGGTTTTATTTGTTTAGTAATCCACAGCGCATTATTCCTTTGAGCTTGGCTGGAGCCCTTGTTAACTTTCAGATTCACGATGTCCTTCAGCAGGGAGACCTGTGGATCTGCTCTCTGCTGTATAACTTTGTTAATCAAATTTTGAATGTTCCTGATGCAGCTCCTCGCAGCCACACCAATGCATTTCAAGTTCCCTGTTCTTCCTTTTCAAGACATCGTACACCACTGTTTGTTATTCATCCCCTGCTGCCGTTACGGATTTTATGGATAACTAACACAGAACCAGTCCCATTCCTTTCATTATTGCTGTTGCCTCTCTCTGGACTCTTTACAGTCCTTAAGAAGAGAAAGCTAAGGCAAATAATGCACTTACAAAAAATGTTACACTCAATATTTAATTTTGCTTCAATGACAGTTTTGTAGACTCAGTGTTTTAAAAAAAATTGCCTTGCTGTCCTTTGGTCTTCAACTCATGTAAATTATTGCCTATATACATTTTCATACAAATACAGCAGTCTGTTTCAAATGTTTTGTATTAACCTGATCTCATTACCGAAGCTCTGTTTCCATCTCCTTGTGCCTGTAGGGGCTAGGCTTTTTTCTAAAAGGTCAGCAGCTCTAATGAATGGTTAGTGATTTATGATAGCAATGAGCAGTATAACAGTGTTATCTTGGGTCTTTGAAAAAGTGTGGGTGTCCCACTCTGTGAACACAACATAACTAGCAAGCATGCAGTTTTAGTCTTCTATGTATATTCTTCATTCTGATTGCCAGAAACATCCTTTCAGCTCATGGCACACAAATTTCTCTCTCCTAATAATGCTAGGAGCTGAAGAGCTTGACTAAAAACCTTTTTTTTTTTTTTGTAGATTATGGTCCTTTTGCATATGATAATACCTTGCTCTTGGTTAGATTTCAGCGTTCAAAAACCATCCAATGTTTTGTTTAAGTCTTCTGTTCTTCTTGATTGTTCAGCTGGATGCAAGGGCTGAATAAAAAGAAGGAAACTTTACAAAGAGACTTGAACTGTTTAATTTGGCCTTCATTGTGTACTTAGGATGCAATTTCGTGTTCGTTTTAGTAGAAGAGTCAACCTATTGTCTCCAGACTCGCACTTGGTAGCATCAGGATAATTTGAAGACTACAGTTTCCACTGATTAGAACATGGAAATGAATTATTTCTGTTCATTTATTTCATTTTACCTCCCAGTATGGTGCATGCATCCTTGTTTTCAAAGGCATCCATTCACATAATAAAAACATGGCTTGATTGCTTAATATTTTTAAGGATGACATGCATTACTTCCTAGGGGATTTGTTTCATGCTGGCATGAAGTAATCATATAAATCATGAGGCAGATTCTCAGCAAGGGTAAATTATCATAGCTTCATCATACCAAGGTCTGTATGTCTTGTAGGATAGCCGGGACACTAATTAAAAGCATTTTTACCTTGAAAGCTGAAGTTGGAATGCTTTCTGTGCTTAAATGTGGGAACAAAAGAGCATGCTTTTCCTATTAATACAGTTACTAAACGTCTAAGGAGCGGCTTTATATCCACAGATTTTCCAGTTTGTTTGCTGTTCTGTAGGTAAATATGCCATGGTCTGTTTCTGTTTTATAGAGACATTTCTTCTCTGTTTTTTTTTGTATTTGTGTACAGAGAGTTGAGCATCACAATTAAAATGCATCCCTCTGCAGTTAGGACTACTGTGCGTTTGTCCTAATTGTAATTAGGTGGATAATTGTGCCTAGAGACACAGTGAATGACCCACTTTTATCTGTTCTGGAGGTAGTTCTTAGCTGCGTCTGATGCCACCCTGCTCTTGTTTTGGCACAGCCGATAAGCAGAGTTAGAGACCAGGTTAGTTTCAGTTCAGTGGACAGTTGTACCACTTCTGTGATAAATTCTGAGAATATTTTTCTTTATCACAGCTTCTACATTAACAAGTATTCCAAGTGAATCTTTGAGAAACTGCTGTCATGAGAACTTGAATAGATAATGACTACAAAATTAATTTCAAAATTGTTCTTTGAGATACAAAAGCATTGAAGCTTTCCCAGTTAATTTTTTTTGTTGTTGTTAAATTTTTGGAATACATGGATACATTTTATTTTCTTGAACAATGCCTTCCAAAGTTCTAAGTACTTCACAACATTTTTCTTTAAATGTCTTTGGATGGTATCATGCGTGCTTATTGCTTGTAGGTTTGGTGCTTTTTATCAAACCCTTCTGGCCAAGTCTTTGCTACCGTTGTACAGCAGGGTGGGTCCTTCCTCTCCCAGCGCAGAGAAGTGCAACCCAGGCGTTTCCCATTGAAGGCAATGCAGGGAGCCGGAGGTGGAGCCCTGCTGCTGGGTCCCTGCAGTCCAGCTTCAGCCCCCGCTGCACCGCCGTGTCAGCTCTGGCTGCGTCACACTTTGCTGTAGACCTCTGTAAAACAGGGATGAAGCTGCTAGTCTACTTCATCTGGGGTTAGAGAGCTTAATTAATATCTGTGCATGCTTTCAGATGACAGGCGCTCTGTAAGCGCACAATCTTATTTATTCTGATTGTATGTCTTGACTCCTATGGTGCTATACTCACTCCAGCTTTTGGACCGCAAATTATTTTGGGCAAAGTGCTGCGACTGTTCAGCACAAATGATGTGCTTTGCAGTTCTGCGTACTCTCCCGTCCCTAAATGTGAGCAGTGATGAAAACATTATTGCGGTGGGAGTGGGATTCAGGAGGCGGATCTGTGAACTGCTTCTTCCTCTCCCAAGGATTTGTTTTCATTAGAGGAGTCTGCCTGGCCTGCATGTTGCCGGTTACCCTCCATTGTATTGATGAATTGTTACAGCCGTGCTGTGAAGGACAGAGCAAACAGGAGCAAATGTGAATCTGAAGACTTTCTAGCACAGCCCTCTCCTCTTCCTGGGGATAAGATATGACAACGCCTGCGAAAAATAGCTTTTTGCGGGGGGAGGGAGGGGGGTGCTTCCTTTCTGCTCTGACAGTGAATATATCCTTCTGCTCTGCAAATTCAGCGTGAGCAGAAGAACATCGTTGTGCCAGCACGGCTCTGCAGTTTCCCCTGGTGATAAGAGTTTGGGATTTTTAAGGAGAGAGATGACAGACCTAGAGGTGGAAAAAGCATTAGAGTAGACAGTCATTACAGGCCTTTCCAAAAATGGAGCAACCTTGAACAAAGTGCCTTTTTTTTTTTTTTAATTAAGTAAGTAATAGTGACAGCCAACGGGAGATTCTAGCAACCCAAAGGAAGACCAGTGACGTCTGTTGTGATGCTGCTTGGAGAGCTGCAGGCCCTGGGACTCTTTCAGGTCTACCTAATACGGCGTGTACAAGAAAACACTAGAAGGGTGAATGAAGGAGCTGTTTGTGAAGTCTAGTCTCCAGCAGGATAATTTTGGACTACTCTGCTAGTACAAAATATTCAAACAGTTTAACCCACCCCATAAGTATTCCCCTGACTTGGGAAAATCCCTATGTGCTCTAACCAAGTTCTGTCACAGTCTTCTTCCAGTTCAATACTGCATTTCTCCGGTGCATGTGAGAACCAGCAAATAGTGATATATTGGTGCATGGGAGGGAAAGGGAGGGGAAAGGATTGTACAGGGTGTAGAAGAGACTGCTTTATTTAGGATAATGAGGTAAAGCATTGACCAGAGACAATTAAAATCACTTAATTTCTCATCCATTATTTGCTGCCCACACAGCTGTCCAACAGATTGTTTCTTCCTCTTCTGTCCTACTCTGCCTCATAGATTTCTGCAGATGAGCCCAGCCTTGATTTGCCCCAGCAGGCTCTTTCAATGCTATTTATTTGCTATTTCATCCAAGAAAGGCCAAATTCACTACAAAGAATCTGAAAGTGCACTTAGGTCAGAAGCTTTTCCCAGTGGTGTTGAAAGACTGTCTGAAAACATCCAAGCAAACAATCCAGGACCAAGAGATCAAAAGGAACTCCTAAGCAGTTTGGAAAATGTGAGTCCTTACACAGGGACTGGACTTACTACAGGTTTCCTGTTTGTTCTTTGTGCCATTTTTTATGTGTTGAGAAGGCTCCTTTGCTTCTTTCCTGTCTTCCTTCCCTGTGCTGCTATAAAGCTCCAGTCTATCACTGAGCTGCTATTTCATGTTGCTAATGTGACTTTTGCCTATATTTTTGCCAAAGTGCTCAAGAGAGAGAAACCCTGTCTGGAAAAAGATGACGGGGAAAAAAATGCTAATGGTGCTCAGGGACAGGAGAGACTGGAAGAGCCTCCCTTGTCAGGGTAGCAAAACAAAGACCGGGGAGGGGAGTGTTTGATCTTTGCCACTGCATGTGGGAACAAACAGTAAATGTGGGAAAAGCTACATCAACTAAAGGATTATGCTTGCATTTATCTGCAGTACATTGGTGCTGGAGATGTAAGTGGATTCCTGGTCATCAGAGCATAAGTTCTGGAGCAGCCTTCCAATGGCTGGAGACATAGCAGGAACCATCTGACCCCTGTTATGCTGAGGCTCAATGAGTGTATGAGAGGGTTCTTGGGAGGGAGGGAGCAGCCCCAAAGTCAGTGTAAGTAGGACTTTAACAAACCTGAAGAAGCGCTTGCCCATTCTGGTGTGCAGGCTGGGCTGCCCAGACCACCAGTGACTGAATTCATCCTGTCTTTTGTGACCTGAAACCTTAAGCATCCAGCTAAAAATGTCTTGCAGGCCCACCTGCAGTCTTTCTTTTTTCTGTTTTCTTTTTTTTGTTGCTGAAGGTACTCTATTCCCATAAGTGTTTTGTAATTATTTTGAGTTGTGTTATTTTTTTAAATTAGCTGTGGAGTTTGAATGTTAGCAGGGGTGACCTCTGTTTTATATATATATATTAATGAGTTGTCAAGAGGCTCCTGTGTGTCATGGAGTGGAATGATGGATGTAGCTGGAATCTCTTAAAAAATAGCCAGCATTGTAGCAGCTCAGCTCTATTGACAATAACGTCAAGTCAGGTTTAATAGCATAGTTCCTTATTGAATGAATCCTCGCTGTAGGAAACATTGTGACCTTCCTGTTTGTGTGCAAGACAAAAAAAAAAAAATCAATGTTAATCCCTTGGGAGGAAAAGTATAAGATGAATGGAACAGTTGAGTGAGTCTAATGAGAATCAAATGGCAAGAATGTTAATTTGGGAAGAGATACTCATAAAAGCTGTCCAAAGACACAATGCAATAGTTTCCATATATCACCAATTGCCATGTATTCTCCTCAGATGTGTATCTGCAAGATGTAATTTAATGGATTTGCAGCTCTTCGATGGCTTCCTGACAGAACAACAGGGGATTTAGAAGTTAATCACCTTTTGGTGGGGAGATTTATGACCAGTGCAGCTAGCTGAGCCTTCCCTCCCTCAGGAAGGGCAGGGCTGGAGGCAGTTGTTGGGCACAGCATGCCAACTGCATGTGGGCTCTGCATCATCAGAAACAGGCTCAACCATCTCTGTCTTGTGGTTGTTCTCTGGAGTCACGCAGCTCACTGGCATTGTCAAATACAATGTTTGCCTAAGTCCTTCTCAGTATTTTTGGAAGTTGGATGGCTGGTAATTTTCTGTCTTGCTTTACTTAATAGGCATCAGCTTTGTAAGAAATAAACAAAACAATGGCATTTTGTTCTTCCTCTTCACTTCTGAGAGGCTGAACTCTCTTGAGTTAACTCCTTTTGAGTGGTAGGCGAAAATTCACGCTGCCTTTAGCTTTGGTCGCTCTCTCCACCTGTTGCCCAGAGAACGGGACTTCTGTGAGGCTGATGCAGAGTCTGCCTCTATGCTTCCCTGAAGATGCAGAGAAACCGTGTAATCAAGGGGGTGTCTGTGTTTGTATAGACCATATCCCTCTTTAAATTAGTCACGTGAGGTCATTGAGTGTCTCCTACCACAAGGTTTATGGCAGGAAATGAGGTGAAATTACCTCAGTGTGTTCCAGAGAAATTACTACATTGACGTTTCATATTTAGCCTGATTCTCTTACTGCTTGCATTCTCCTGTTCAGCATTCATTTTAGTACAAAGAGTAGGCTTGTAAAAACATCAGTTTTCCAGTTGCGTCACTTAGCAGGCTGCATCTGCTTTCCAAGATTGTCTCCAGCATTAGAGACTGCGAATAAAAATCAGCTGGAGCACAACTGGCAGCATCTCAGTAGTGCCAAGCTGCACACTGGAGATTATTTGTTTATGCCTTTATTTGCCAGCCTTAACTAAACAAAGATAAGAATGTAAATGCTGCAGCAGAGCTTCCCAAACAGGATTACAGGGGTGATAGGCACTAGCACTTAGCATGGCAGTGATAGATGCCCACGTGGGAGGGATGTCACTGCCTGCTGCAGCCCTCCTGTCCTAAGAGCAGAACAAAAGGAAGAGGCAGGTCTGTGGATCTTGGTGTGAGGTTTGCTCCTAAGAGACATTCATCACCAAGGGTCTGATTCATTAGGGTTGTGCCATGTAAGCTTTGCGCTGATTCTCCTGAAATCCAGATTGTGGTTAATGTGACTCTGGAGGAGCGCCTTACTGTGTGAGCCTTAGCAAGGTCTGCAGCAAACCAGGCAAGCTCAGTGTAAGCTCTGAATTGAGTGGGGAGGAGGCCTCCGAGTCAGCTGGTTTTGAATGTCAACAGGCACGGTACAAGGCTAATTGAGACACACAGAAACTGCCATGTGCCTTTATAATCACTCTTAGACGAGATGTACAGTATTTGAGTCAGCTCGGCAGTGCTCCAGCTGGTGAAAGCGCTGCGATACCTGACACCGGTGATGATACGAGGAGTGCGCTCAGTGTCTTAGCGCGCATGGCACGAGGCGCGGTACAGTCACGCAGGAATTCAGGTGAGGAAGGGCCTTTCCTCTGGAGGTCATCCAGTCCCACCTCCTGCTCACAGCTGGGCCAACTTCAAACACAGAGCGGAGTGCTCAGGGCCGTGTCCCACTGAACTTTCAGTATTTCTGAGGGTGGATATTCCTCCACTTCCTGGGTTTATGTTCTGATGCTGCACCACTCCTTATGATGAATTTTTTCATAATATCTGTTCGGTCAGAATTCTTCTTGCTGCACCTTCATCCATTGCAACTGAGCATCTCTGAGAAAAGTCTGCTCCCATCTTTTTTCCAGTTACCCATTAGGCAGCTGAAGGTGAGGGTCCGACACCTCCTTAGCCTGGAGAGGAAAAGGCCAAATGAAGCTCCTGTGACTCTTGGTGATTGTATGGCCCCCAGCCACCTTAGTGGCCCTCCACTTGCCCTTCCCAGGTTTGTCATAATCTTTCTGGCACCGAGGAGCCCAAAACTGGAGGCAGCACTCCTGATCTAGTCTCACAAATGCCAAAGGGAAGGAAATAGTTCCTTCAGTCTGCTGTGATGCGTTACCTACTGCAGCCCAGTATGCCATCAGCCTTCAGCACTGCGCGTGCCTTTCTGGCTTGGTTCCCCCAAGGTGTCTGCAGAGCGGATTTCTTCCTAGCTGGCATCCAGCCTGTACATGGGGTTATTCCATCCCAGGTGCAAGATGTTCAGCAAAGGCAAATCCTCACCAAGTTTGGTCAACACTAAAATAAAACTCAGAGCTGCCATCTCTGAGCTATTCTGAGTTTTACTATCAACATAATTTTTTTCAGTAACCCACAGTGCCCTTGGTACACATACACAATGTTCAGTATTTTTTTTCCACATCAAAAAGACAATAAGGAATGGTATTGCATAAGCCCACATGAACAAAAGCAGAGCAACATGAGGACGTTGAGCCTGTTGGGAAGTTGCAAGCCACTGGACAGCTATTTAGAGTGGGACATCTCCAGTAGGAGGGACCCTGATGGGACTGTGTGGTTTTCTGCTTTCAGTGTTTGTTTGTAGGCAGCCAAGCTAGAGTGGTTGTGGCATGACCTACAGCAGGGAAGTAGATGCGTGTGTATGTGTACACACACAGGTATATGTACCTCAGAGCTACTACAAAAGTAGTGTCAGCTGCTTTTAGCAGGCTGAGGTTGGGTTTCGAAACCCTAGATGGAACGAGCATCTCATGCTTGCCTTGCACACTCTCTTCTGGTTGGACCCGTGGCTCTTTGAAGGGCCATGTCCTCAGTGCCATTTGCTGGATGGGCTGTGTCCCAGGGGAGAGCGGAGAAAGAAAATGAAGGGTTGAGAGGACTTAATGTATTGCAGAGTAAGCCAGCCAAGGGCAGAAGTACTCTCATTTGTTGGAACCATGAAGGCTATTTGTAAGCAGGTGGTGATGCTGAGGCTGGCAGAGCGGGGGACTCAGCAAAGGCAGTGCCTGAAATGAAAAGCTTCTGGGAACCACTGCCGGTACCTGGCTCTGGTGTGCCTGGGGTCACGAAAAGCTGCTGCTCCATTTATTAGCACGTCCGACGCTGTTGCAGCCTTATCCTCCTGGTTTTGATCTGTCCTTGTATTACAAGCAACAGCTCCCCCTTCTTCTCCGCAACCTGTCAAGCCAGTCTGTGTATTGCAGACCTTAACACCTGCACTGAACGTGACACAAACCAGCTCTAAAGAGACAGCGTATAGCTGAAATGTAGCACTTGTGCAGCACATTCACATAACATACCAGGCACGCCAAACCTAATTGGTAGCAAAGAATGAGCTGTGGATTGCATTTAAAATAAATTCTCAAGCAGCTCTGAGATTGTGATTATTTTTTTAAAGAGGGAGGAGAAAGGTTAGCTTCATCCTTATGTAAATATTCCCCTGTGCAGCTTCCCAATGCAGATGATGGCAAGCAGGTTTGGCACTTCCATGTGACTGCCTGGTTTTTAATAAGAGAGCAGTATTGTTCCCTTGCATCTAAACAAGCCTCTAGAATTTCTGAACTTTCAGTTGCAGTCATTTTTGTGCCAGATTGGCAGGCAGTGGTATTTTCTCTTTGTGGCTGTCACTTTCAGCTCAGCGAAGCACAGGAGTGACTAATACAGACAAATGTAGGTAGGTCAAATTATACACATGCCACAATGAAGCATTCCTAAAATCATGTATGATCCCATACTGCATTACGATGCTCAAAGCTTGACATTGTATAGGCTCATTAACACGCAGAAAGACTCTACAGCACGTAAGGCTTTTGTGAACTGAGGTTATGCACATGAGGATAGTGTGGGACAGGCTTCTGCAGGTACTGAGGCTTCTTTTGGCTGCAGTGAGAGTAGGAGATTTTGCACATATTTCATGCATCTTAAGAGCAAAATTGCCTGCAGTATCTTTGGCACAAGGTTCATAGACCATTTAGGATCCTGTTTGCCCAAAAAATGCCTTGCCTTTCAAGCAAGAAAAGTAAGGAAATAATGTATAGAGATTAAAACCTATAAGCTATGGAGATTTCTGGATATCAGAAGAAGCAGAAACTCTCATTTTAGGATTCCTTGCTGTTGCTCCTAGAGTCCTACAAATAGGTCAGACAGGCAACACTGAAAGCTCAGAACTTTTCACCAATAGTAAATGATTGAGCAAGTACGAGATCTGGATAATGCGCTGTTTTATATTGTTTGTTGGCTGACACAGCAAATCAGACAGACTGGAAGCGTATACCATTTTTAACTAATCTCTCCCTTTGAATAGTGAATAAAGTACAATCAAAGGAAATGGTTTGGAAGTAACCCATTCTTTGAAATCAGTTTTCTCAAACTAGCAAATATAAAATAGCAGGATTAAAAATAGCAGCATCACGAAGTAAAAATGGCGTGTGAGGTCCTTGAGCCAAAAGACAGTCCATTTTTTTAAATTTATTTTTAGCTTGGTCAGCTGTACTAAGTAAGTGATTTTATCAATGTAGCTGGTCTCTGAAGTACGAATGCTCACATAATGCAGTGTCAATGCAGGCAGCTATGGCAGGTCACGATGTATGCATGTAGCACGGATCCCATCAAATCAAATTCATGCAACTGAAATTCTGTAAATGGATTAAATCTTGATTGTCTTGCACTACTCAATTTTGTTCTCACAAGCTGGCATCAAACTGGAACAGAAGAGCAGCCCGGTTGGAAGAGCAGCCCTGCTATTTTTGCATACTTAGATCTAGATGACTTGCAAACTTTTTCCATTTCAGTGGTCATAGACCCTGTCACAGCTTGAGAAGAACCAGAGGGACTGCTCCTCTGCATCCCATATTAGCAAAGACTTCTCCTGCTCAGATACCACAGAGGTAATGGTGAATAGGGGGAGAGTTTCTAGTCCATTATAAGTTTCATCTGCATCTTCCTCTCCTGTACTGTCCAGCTTTCAAGACAGGCTGGATGCAGCGGCCCAAAGTGTCAGAATACCCAAGGCAGGAATGGGATCAAAATCCATCTGAAAAAGCAGTAGGATAACATTTGATGTGTGTTGGCTAGGGACCTCCATCCAGCAAGGACTCATTGAAACCAGAATGGCTACATTTTCATTTCAGGAAGTTATTTAGGGCGGGAGAAAATGAGAGGGAAATTCAAGTGCAAAGAGATGGAGAAAAATGGTTTTGCATTAATCAGAACTTCTAGCTAGGGAAGAAAGTGACCATTTCAGTAAATCTTTAATGAGAGGCATCTTTATCTAGGAAGCATATAATGTGAATAATTTCCAGAAATCTTCAAAATCAAGAGGGATTACGGTGGCCTAGGTATCTATGGCAGCATTTCCCTGTTCGTGGGGCGAGTAGGAAAAACCTGTGCTGTGCCTTTAGCACTGCTCAGGCTTTAAAGGTTAGGTGGGATTTGTTCTCAGTGAAGGGGCTGAGTGAAGCAGTGCTGTATGTGTGGAAATGTAACCCCTTAACAAGAGCAGGGGAGGCAAGGGAGTGATTTTTGATACTGTTTCAAAAACTTGGAAGCAGATTCAACACCCAGCCAGTGTATAGATTTAAGACCAAACAAAATTCTACTGCAGTAGAGCAGGTGGGCAGCGCATAGCAGGTATTAACTTAGCTTGAAAATCGTAGATTTTTTTTTAAAATTAAATGATTTTTATCTTACAGAAAAGTGTTTGGAAAATTCCAGTTGCTGTGTCCATGGAAGAAGCAGCTCTGAAAGGCAGCTAGCACAAGCTGCAGGGACTATGTTAAAAGCAGCTTTTCCTTTAGGACTGGCTCCCCCGTTGGCCTGTGATCTTTAGCCTTTTCTGCTACAAATTTTAGATCAATAGCAGTATCGTCACCTTGGTTTCCTCATCTTTACCCTTCTCTAGACAGCAGCAAGTGGCAAAACACGATGCTGGCATATTGCTGGCTAAAAAGCAGCCAGTGGGCTGAAACTGCACAGCAGCTCGATCTGAACGTGACCTGCTGTGGCTTCCTTTGTCCGCGGTGTGATATACTGCGTCGTGGGGCTGTTTATGAGCAACAGAGCCTGTTTATGCATTCAACATTGTCCCTGCTATCCTCCCTACCACCACCGCCCCTGAATCAATATTCGCATCATGTGTTTGGCACAGGCATCTTATGCTAGTTCTGTCTGGAGTTATTTTGGCTTGCCCGTGACCTTGCAGATGAGTTTGCCCAGCCTTTCCCAACCAAACCCTCAAGTATACCTTTGCAGAGTGTTTTCAGCATGAGCTAAGCTAATGCCAATGCAGGAGCGAAGAAAAAGCAAGCAGCGGATTTTCAGAGCTCTCCTAAGTGCAGCCCCTCAGCGTCACATAGATTTCTGCTTAAGAAGCTCCTGTGGCTGCCAGCAGCAAAGGCTGGAAGCAGAACGGGGCTGGGGGAGGGATCTCCTCCTGCTGGGCCAGATCCTCTGAACAATACAGCCAAGCGGGTAAGAGCAAAAGACATGTTAACTGAAGCGAGCTGAACTGTTCCTTCATCAGTGCCGGAGGCGAACTTGCTTTATACTGCATTTAATTCTGTCATTTGGGGCCTCATCCTGCACTGATGACAGGAGGAGGACTTTCTCCACCCATGCCTTAGTCCACCAAAAAATCCCCAGACCTTAACATCACCAAAACCAACCTAGCCACTCTGGATTTTCCTTTAAAACCAAGCCCGAACAAACGTGTTATTATTTCACTTGAAGTTTCAGTTTAAAACAAATAAAAATTCAGTATTGCATACGATGAAGTCTAGACAGTTAAGCTATACCCTAAAAGCCACAAAATGGAGATGATGTGCAAAATCCTCCTCCCCCAGCCTCACCCCATTACAGCTGCTGAAGATGTGCCAGCGTGGCCTTGCTGGAGCTCTTGCCGGGGATTTAAGAGGTCCTTATCCGTGTGAAATTGTCTCCAGACTACCTGAAAGCAGAGGCCCAGGATCTCCACAGAGCCATTGGGCATTGTTTTTATTTGTTTTCATCTGTGCATGAATTTCTTTGAAAATACCCAGCAGAGCAATAAGAAGGGATTGTTTTTAATCTTTAGAGATGATAGCATGCTGTTTTGCATCAAGGGCGTTCAAAAACAAAGCATCAGATAAACTGTACCAGGAGACTTTTTTTTTTCTCCTCCAGGCTTTTCTGAAAATAAAACTCATTCTGCACAGAGCTTGCTGTTGATGAGGCGTCTGTAGGGTTGTTTTGTCATCCCAGAAGCATTACCACCTCCGTGCTCAGGCAATCTGTGTGTGTGCCTGTGTGCAAACGTGGCAAGGTTGTGCTGAGGGCCGGGGTGGAGGGCAGTCATCGTCCTGCAGCGACAGCTGGACCTGGCCTTGAGCCAAGAGCAGCTTAACGCAATCAAAAGATTTGGGTGATACTGCCTGGATTTTCCATCACCTCCTGCAGAAGGGGGTTGCTGAAGCCCGATTTTTGTGCTCCCCTTGCCCTACTGCTGCCCGAGGAACTGGTTTAAAACCAAGCTGTGCGTTTGTTGTGTTACACAGGGCAACACGGTGGACGACAGAGCACCTTCTGCCATCCAGATTTCAATTAATATTAACAACAATTATTTACGTAGCTGCAAATCTACCATTTCTCTCATCTGAGGTCTCTTCTGCAATATCCTTCCCAGCCTGAATGAATGAGGTTATAAAACACAGTAATTATAAATCTCAATGACTGCCTCGCATTCAAGGGCGTGTTCCCTCGGAGCATTGCTCTGAAGCGTGTTACCCAGGAGACTGTCCTGTGCAATTCAAAACAGCATTATTCTGACCCAGCCAGCTCACTGAAGAGGAGAACACTTGGGATGCTGACCTGCTGCCACAGCCCAGTAAACGCATTTTTCTCATTTCACAGCAGGGCAATGCCGCAGTACAACAGGGCCGGTATGCTCCAGTATTCTTTTGAGGCATGACTTCCATCTCGGTGACAAGTGCTGGGTCGCTGCACAGTAGCAGGGGAGCCTGGGATGGCAGGCAAGAACCAGAAGCCCTGCTGGCAGCCAGCACAATTTCAGCAGCCTTCTCTGAACTTCTGGTTGTCTCAGAGCTCTCTGGCAAAGCCTTAAGTATCTCAGGCAGTATTACCCAGTATCAATAAAGCCCTTTCTTCACACGTCCCAGTCAGGCTGTGCTAGTAAGACAGGCTAAAAAGTATTTAAAAGTGACAGCTGGCTGTTCTGCCTTGCACTGCAAGCCGTAGCATGCTTCAATACCATCCTTTCCACATTGATCTGAGCATAGTCAGGGTCTGTACGGGTGCTTTCCTCAGTCCTCAGGGGTTTATTATCAGTACCAATTGTGAAGCCCAACAGTTGACAAAGTACACAATGCCCTGCCAATCCCCCGCCCTCTCAAAGGGATTGTATAACCTGAGCAGTATCATGCTCACAAATAAAATCTCAACCCACCACCAACAACAAAAAACTTAAAGAGAAAAGAAGGATGTTCCTAGAACAGTAGCAAGCGCAAAACACGGCTGTTGCCATCCATTTTCTGAATTACTGTCAATGTTGAAAAGCCCAGGCAGTTGCATCCTCTTTGTGCTCAAGTAGGAGAGGGAGCTGAGGTGCAGCGCAGTCTCTCCCAGCAGGTGTGCAAGCCAATTGAGCTTAGAAACATCCTGCTGAAAATGTAAATGTTTTACAAGTGCATCGTCCTCATCAGGGGCTGCTGCTGGAGCCTGTGTTTTGCCAAGGCTTTGAAACACCAACAGATGCCAGTGCCCCTTTCCCTTGCTCAGTCCAGTGCTGCCCACACACGTGGGTGCTGGATTCATGTCATGCCCCTGCATGGCACGTTTTTTCCACGTTGCTGCCTCCCTGGACATCTCAGCAACACAGACTGGTTCATCTGCCATAACCATGCCTTCTGCAGGCACAGAGGCGGACCCACCTCAGTAAAGCAAAAGGGCTTTGTGAGTCACAGGGATGAGTGCGATGCTAGGGGTTGTACTGTTGTCTAAATGTCCCCTCCACTCCCTATGGATTTAAAAGACTTCATAGTATTTGTGATTATTTGGGTTTTTTTCTTTTGCTTTGGTCTGTGAGCAGCACTGAAACATCTCTTAAATCTGTGTCTCGGTGCGATTGCAGGAGATAACCAGTTCATTATAGTCAGTCAGCTGAGTTTTTCCACTCTTCTGCTGAAAATGATGAATGATTGATTTTACCTTCCTTCCTGATGATCCAGTATTTTTCCTCTGGCAGTTCTCAAGAAAGTTCTCTTCTGTTGCAGAAAAAGTCCCAAATTCTCCTCTCATGACTACGACATTTCTTCATCCAACTACGCCATTTGTTTCATCTAGAGCTAGGGGCTCTGCTTCACATCATTTTCTGCTTCCTCAGCTCCTGATCTCTCAGCTTTCTGATCTGATCTCTCAAGCTGCTGTTTCTGCAACTGCCTTCTGATCTGAGCTTTGCCTGGCTGGCCTGGAGCAACCCCGCCCCAGGTCCACTGCTTGCAGTCGCAGGTGCAAGGGATCTACCAATATTCCCTGGGCCAGTCACACCCCTCCACCATGTGCTCAGTCATCAGTTCATGCTGTGATCAACTGTTTCCCTACATCCTCCAAATACAAAAGCTGTCATTAAACCACTGCCAAGCTATGCAGCCATCACGTAACGTGAAATAACTGGTCTGTAGTGCAGGCAGCTCTGTTCCTCTCTGAGCAACAGATACTCTCCAGAAGTCAATTCATTTCAGATTCAGATTGTCACTCAGTAGAAGTCACCTGTTGGCTCTGGAGAGGCTGCAACCATTTTTTCTGTTCTCTCCATGTAAGTGATGGGCTTGTGAAGCTGTGCCTGCAAAAGGAGGTATGCAGATGCTTTAGGAAATCCTGTTCATGGTTTCTATAGATAGTAGGCTGCCTAGAGTCAGTTCTTTAATAAAAAGAAATTTAGCTGTTCCTCACAGCACTTGGTGTAGACAGTGCTGTATGGCTTTAGCATCTTTCAGAGCTCATGCCCAGCCACGTAGCTGCCCATCTGCTGTCTCCTGCGGTGCTTTGGTTGGGCTGAGGACTCCTCCAAACAGTGAAGTGCAGCAAGATAGTTCTGCTGCTGGAGCGGTTCTGTACAACTCACATGTGCAAGTGTTTGTGTAAGAATAACAGCACCTTTTCTCAGTATCCCTACATTCCTTATAAAACTAAATTGCAAATACTAGGGTATAAAGATAGATGCCTTAATCATATTCCAACAAAAACAATTACTATTATATTTCAGTGAAATAGTTTCAGCTCAAGTTTCCGTCTATTAAAGAGCATCGTATCACTTCAGACTTCTAAACAGTTACAGAAATACAGCCAGATCTGGACAAAATATGCTCATGGCTTGGATGAGTAACAGCTTTTTTCATGCTTGACTTCCAGAAAGATGGCTGCTGTAGAAATGCCTGGTGTGGTTATTACATGACAATTAGCAGTTGTTTCTGTGCTGACAGATGTCCACATCAAAAAGCACTGCTTGTCTCTTGTCAGCAGTGTTAGAGATACTGTAATAAAGCTGCTCAGGCCATTTCCAAGAGACTTTGTCCTTTGCGCCAGCAGCACAGCCTCACCGCCTAGCTTCACCGCGGGGAAGGTCAGACTGTGAACCGTTATAGCAGCGAAAGTTTAAGAGTCCTTTCTGCCAGTACAGAATTAAAAATTGTACTTTTTTTGCTGGATAGGTCTCTTAGGATAGATGAACCTGCTGCAACTCAGCATTTTGTTGACAAATGAACTGTTTGAACAGTATGCATACACACATGGGTGGCATTGCTTGTCTGGGGCCAGATGACACACTAAGAAGCAAGAGAAGGGAAAGGAAAGATTTGTAAAGGAAGGGACAACAGCAGAGCAAAACCTCACATGGCCTCATTCTGGTGATCAAAGTTCACAAGTTCCCTTATTGCACAGCTATAGCATGTCTCAAAGCTTCTTAAAATGTTGCAGACCAAACAGTTGTATTATTCAGATAATTCAGGGGAGAAATATCTGTTCTACATCAGTACTGAAAAGAATGCAGTGCAAACTGTGACCTAAATGAGTTTCTCTGCCTGCAATCCAGAAGTCTGTCCTCTGGCCTTCCCATCATGCAGCCCACTGCAGTTAAAAGGAGTCCTTGCATGTGAGGGCTTTTTGCCCCGAGGTGGGACTGCAGAATGATCCGCTGTGGCTGGCAGCACGAGTTCGAAACATTTGCTAACAGGCAAAGGTCTGAGGGAGCAGACATGAGACTGGCAGGTGGGATTTGATAGCAGAGAGTGTGTGCAGCTGCCAAAAAATCACAGCCCAGATGCTGGGACTGAACACATGCCGCCTGATAGGGATGGTGTTCTGGGGAAAACAGCAAGCCTGCGATGTCTGCCAGAGAGATGAATTTGGTTCTGATTCCAGTGCTGCCCTATCCAGTCCTTCTTTTGTGGTCAAACAAGTCACAGTGTCTCCTCTGCATAAATAACTGGCTAGACGTGGAGATGCACAGCATTTTCTTATTGTCATGCATCCAAAAAGTGCCTTACCAAATCTGACTCCTTTTTCCCTCTCCAGAAACTGGCTTAAATCTCTGACTTACTGTATGCCTTTCCCTCTCTCTCTCTTCTTGGCAGGAGCTGTCATCTCTCAGCTCCCTGCTCCCCTCACACATTCATTCTGCAAGGTACATTTCTACTCTTGCTTCTCAGACCTTGCTATTCCTAAGACTTACTTTTTTCTTCATCCTTGCTCTGTTGGAGGTCAGTTCCATCTCTGAAAGGCAGAGAGAGAGAGCGTGCATGCATTGAAACAAAAGCAAAGCAGCAGCCCAGCTGTCTTTTACCCTTCCGTGACCAGCTGATCAATAGGGAACTAGGACCAGCAGCGTGTCCTTCCAGTAAGGGCATCCACTAACCAACCAGAGGCTAACGTGCTCCCATAGCCCTCAGAATGAAGGAGCTGGGCAAGGCCAGCAGCTTGCAAACCAGGCTAAGCACTTCACCCTTTCTGCCCAAAGGAGGAATTTCCTAAAAATACACGTCCTGACATACCACTGAACCACATGGCACAGTGAGTGCAGTCCTATTTTCAGCCTGCTCTGCAGGGTGACATAGCTAGTTACACCTCCTCCCAGAAATGGCACGTCAGCAGTGCAACACTTGCTGGTGGACCATCAGCAGGGCTCCTGTGGGACATTGCTCTCCACTGGAATTCCCTGACAAGCGATGGCACACTCGTCGCACACAGATCCATGGTTACGGGAAGCATCCCCGGGTGCGCTGAGTGTCCTCAGGACAGCTGCCTCCTGCCCATCCTGCAGCAGTGGCACTCTGCAGGTCACAGAGAGGTGAGATGCTGGGCTGGGGAGGAGAGCGGGAGCAGCTGTGGTCACAGCTACTTCTCATCTGGCCTGAGAGAATCTCTCCCAGTTCATAAGATGTCTGCCTGGCACCTACCTTTTGCAGCTCCACAAAGCAGGACAAGGGTAAATGCAACAACATTTGGCCTTCAGAGATGGTCGGTAGCCTCCTTCCAAACCATGGCTGATTCTGTTTTCCCAACTCTGAGGCTTATTGCAGAATCCCAGGAATGTTCCTGTGCTCCAGATATCCCAAAATAACTGCAGTAAGCTCTCCTTGGGGAAAAAGCAATCCTTAGAGCAGCGTCTTAACTCACATTTTTCTGTTGAAGCAGCTGAGCTTGGAGGAGAGAACTTGTCTTTGTCTCTGGTCACTATGGCTCCCCCAGGAGAAATGAGCATTTTGGACACTCACATTAATAAGTTTGTGTGTCAACTCACTCACTGTCAAAGGAATTGCAAACACTTTGTTCTCCTCATTTCTGTTTGCTGCAGAAGAAAGCTTCCTCCTCCACTGCTGCCCTCCCTGCAAATCCACCGTTAAGTGGCAGCTTCAGCAGCTGAGTCGTTGGAGCAAATCCCTGTCTGTGCAGCGGGATCATGGCCCCCAGCACTGCTTGACAGAGCTGTTTTGTAAGTCTGTTGCCTGCTCTCTTCCTTTGCAGTTGCCAGGCTTCCTGCCTCCATCCAGAGGAGACAGTGGAGCCATCACAAACAAAGCGATAAGTGATTCTCTGAAGCCCAAGCCATAACTTAGACACTTTGAGTAGCCATTTCCTCTCCTGGGGGAACTGCGCACTTCCCTCATCGGATGCTTGGGGTCATTGGAAGGAGCGAAACTGATCCACTCTGCCAGCACAGAGATGTCAGGAAAGGTCCATTAGTTCGGAGAGCTGGTGTCCTGCTTCCCAGAGGTGGATTAGCCTGGTTTCCAGGGAATCTGTAGCTCCTGTTTTCCTGTGGCAATCACCTGAATTCTTTTGTTCTAAGTTATTCTCCATGTCCCTAAGGTGCTCATTACCACATTATTCAGAATCTGTTTACATATCTCTGGAAACAAAAATAAATTTCTGAAAGACAAAACTCAACAGTTCTCTGATCCCCTCTCTAAAATGTGTGCAACACTTTACAGAAGAACCTGAATACTTCTTAAACTCCTTGAGTTCCTGCAGTGTTTCATTCACCTCCAGAGAATAAGGCTCCCATCCAGGCTTAAAGACATTGTCCTTGGCCTGATCACTTCCTGCAGCCAGTTCTCCAGCCTGATCTTCCAGAAGACTGTTAGTTTTAGTTGTGGTTTGCCATCCACAGCCCTCTGGACACCATGCAGCTCTTCTCATCGGTATTGTCCTCACACTGTACTTTGCTCTGAGATGGAGTTAAAGCCTAGAAACTGTAGGAGGCAAGTTGCTTGTCTACAGCTGAACTCATAAATGGTGTTTCGGAAGGTGCTCAGGGAATTGTCAGGAGGGAGAAGGGATGGAATTATACTTCAACCTTCAGATGCTGTTTTTCACAAACAAGGAAACCAGTTATAATTAGTTTAAATTCTGTGCCATTTAGCTGCCTGTTATCCCACTAAAGACAGAACAGAGTGATATGCTGCAGTACTCCAATATATAAAATAGCATGTAGTACAATGCCAGAACATATTTCCTGCTGGTACATAAGACATAGCTGCACAAAGTGGGATAGGAGCTAGCAAGAATCCCAGGTTTTCAGCAAGCTGTCCCGATACACTGCACTGACCACAGTCAAGAAAGAAGCAGAAGTCCCTTCTTGCCAAACAAACAGGAAACATGAAAACATCACAGCTCTCCAGTGTCACTGGAGTGGACATTAATGTTACGTGCAATACTTATCAAAAGGCTTTAATAATTCATCTTCTCAGTGAGCTGCTTCACTCAGTTCTCTTTTGAACATGTAATAGAAAACGCAGCGCTCTGTCATACAGCAAAATCTCTTAGGAGAGTCATGATTTATGAGACATGCTGTGCTCAGACAGGAGGTGGACATGCTGCTGGCGGGGCAGGAGGCACAGGGCAGCGGGGGGAGGTGGGAGCTGGCACCTGGCAGCGTGCTTCTGCTCAGCTCCCCCTCCACTTCCCAGCAGCTCAGCTAGCCTAGCGTCGGGCTGGGACTGTGCTCCCAGGCTCCAGCCGGGGCTGTGCAGAGGATGTCATTAATAACTTGCTATCCCAGAGACTGCCAGTAGCGGAAAAATAAGCAAATTAAGATTTTTTTACGTATCTCGGCTCTCCTTCCAGGAGACAGCTGCTGTAATCTGCACTGGCATGCTGTGGGCTTGGCTCGGCCATGGTTTCACTGTGCTGCACCCTTCCTAGAGACATGCTGAGTGCTCTCGAGATTAGTTCAGGCAAACCCTTGTGGGGCACTGAGCTTTGCAGGGACCCTCAGCAGAGCTGAAGCTGCTGCATAGAACCTGTGCATGGCTCGTGTTCATACAAGATTATTCTGCCCAGAGAGGCAAAGATAACATGCATGGGACATGTCTCAAAGAACCTCTCCTTTCTTGCTAGCTAGTGCATTAAAAATTGGGGCAAGGTTCAGCATTGTGTGGAATACTCGGATATACCTAGGCTGAGTCTCATTAATTTCTACAAGGCTTTCTGCCAAAGAAGCAAGGTATCACTGTATGGTGAAGAACAAAGTTGGGACCTTAAATTATAAATTATTTGTTACGAATTACTGTCAGTTATTGGGCTTGGACCTTCTTCTAGTACATGTTTTTGCAGACAGCACTGTGAGGTTGAGTCCTAGCTGACGCTATTGTGTGCTCTACTGCAGCATTACTATGACAACTGCTATGATCAGGGCTTGGAGAAATCTTTCCTTCCCTAGGAAAAGAGTATGTGAAACAAATGCTGCACTCTGTTGGTCTCAAGCATGTGGTCGAGGCATCCTGCTAGGTTTCATTGCTTGCTGCTTCAGCTCCATGTAGGTCTCTCCAAAGGAAGAACTATCTAGAGAATATTCACGAGGCAAACAATTCTTCTTTCAATGAAGCTTAAGTAATGACAATCCAACAAGGCAGAAAAACATTACTGTCTTCATTCTCCCAAGGCTTGTATGAGCCTCCCTGTGAAGAGAACAGAGCCTCCTGGTTTTAAATGCTGCCTTAGGGTTTGCTTTTTATGTCAATAAATGTTTTATCACGTTTAAGCTTCGAACACAGAACAAACATCCCTGCTAACATCTGATGAACTGAAATAGATGCAGGCAGCCTGGGCAGCGGGCAGCATGCAGCACGGCACAGTGCTCCCCTCCTGGGTGGGCTGGGGGCTTGCCATGGCCTCGCGGAGGAGCCCTGTGCAAAGCTGTCTCCCCACAGTCATGCACTGCCTTGAAAAACAACATGGGGCAAGTAAGGAAGGGCTTGTTTATCTCTTCACGTCTTCATCTCTTTGGATCTTCTCTGTCTTTTGGTTTTCCTTCTCTCCCAAGTGATGTTGCCCCGCCAAGGAGTAGTGCTACCTCCATATGGTTGGTAAGCGTGTCTGTGTGCCCAGGTCTGTAATGGGCCTGAGATGTCTCTGCTGGGCTGTCTCTCCCAATGCCCCTTGCAGTCTGATCTCTCCTCTGGGCCCACACTCCTCTACAGCACACAGCAAGGCTGAAGGGAGGTTTGGCAGCAAGCAGCTGCTCGACCACCATTGGTGTCTTGAGCACCAAAGCTGAAATCTCAGAGTCAAATCCACTGAGTTGAATCCCCCAGACAGTGCATGAGTGCTGCCAATCATGGCATAAACTCTGGTGTCCACTTGTCCCAGCACTGGCCAGCCTTCCCCTCCAGTGCTGTGCCTTCGTTTTCCCTTTCCATGCACTGCATGTTGCTGTGGCTCTGCCTGCCTTACTTCCCTGTACCCTGCTCTGCTCTGTCCGACACAGCACTTGGGCATCACTGACAGACAGAGATGTGGCAGCTTCAGCAAGGCAGCTGGAGAGGGGGAAGGCAGAGCAGCTTTTCCTGCTCGACAAAAGAGGCAGCAGAAGCGCTGGAAGAAGAGCTTCTTCCTCCAAATCTGGACCCTGGTCACCCTTCGTCACGCAGCAAATTCAGATGCATTCTCTAATTCAGTGCAGTTGGCGAGCAACCCTGACTGCTCACATGGCTCTATGTATTCCTACACTGTATTTTCAGAGAACAAACCTCAGATTTATGGCTCAGATTCACCACAGACTGCATTGAATCAGCAAAATGGATAATTAGCTGCCCTGCACACTGCCAGCCCCAGCACGACCAAGGGACAGCGCAACAGAAACTCAGTGCACTGCTCACAGCAAAGAAAAACTCCTAGTTCCTCAGAAGTGCAAAGGTCATGGATGCAGGGGGAAAGAATCATGGAGAAGTCAGCTGGTTGCATGTCTGTTTGCATTCTGGGAGACCTAAGATTTTCAAGGTTAATCTTTGTCATTTTCCATAAGAACTGTCTGATATTTCATGGTTTATGCAACAGATTTTGCTTACAACTTATTCTGATTGCTAAATAATTACAGAAGCGTTTGTTGCCCTGTAGCAGTGCAGATTTTTCCTTTACATGAGACCATTATCACCAAGTGCCAAATGCATCTTGAAAGGCTTTTTGTAGGCATCTGCTGAGAAAGCACAGTATTGAGTGAGCACTTTTCTCCAGTGTGGCCTGGTCTCGCCAGCTGCTGATTACCCTCCTGGTAACCACTAGTGACATGGCCGTATTGCAGACTGTAGCAGACAGGAAGAATACCCCATTTACTCTGAAATCAATTAACTAGTGCACTAGCAGCATCCAGCAGAAAAATCTGCAAAGTCTAATTTACTCTGGTAGCTTCTTAGGGTATTTTGACAACAGTGGGCCAAAATTCCCTGCTCAGTTGAGAAAAACAGCAGAGGCAGTCTCCCTTTGGAGTCTGAGTCTCATGCAAAAGAAGAGAGAGAGAGAAGTTGCATTCCAAGTGATTATTAAAGCCAGTATGCAAGGGATGGAGTCTAGTCTACCTATACAGATTCTCCAAAAAAGAGATGACCATGCCAACACAACAAAAAGCAACCTTCTTGGAATGGAAAAAAAAAAAACCAAAACATTTTTCTGGACATCCATTTCCAATGCAAGTCACAGAGGAAAGAACAAATAAATCTGTGCCACCTTAGTGGCAGGAGGCAACGATGCCAAGACTCAAGAGAACTCCCTGCTGCTCATCAGGTGTTTGAGCTAAATATTTGCAAAGGAAGTTTTGACTTTCATTACTAAAAATAAACTCCTTCTTGTGCGTGAGGCTTATCTTGTAGTCTTCTGTAATGTCTTTTCTAAACTATTTTGTGGGAATTTTATGAGCTAACAGCTTTTAAGGAGGTTTCTTCAAACTCTAAGAAAACAAAGGCACAGATCTGGAATTTCAAGACCTGCTGAATTGGAACTTCCAGTGGGAGTTTTGCTCACTTTCTTTATTAATAGAAATTGAGAACAACTATTTTGCTCATCTAACTTAATTTGAAATATGGGTCTCTTCACTTAAGTATAAATTGCTAAGTGAGTATCGCATCACTGAGGGCAAGGGAGTCCAGCCCAGCATCATTGTACGTGGTTTAGCTTGTGTTTGTTTTACATGCAGATGAGGTCTGAAATACCTCTGGAAGAGCTTCCTGGAAGCACCTCCCCTTTAATGAAATTAAAGGAGTTGATTTAGGAGTCCAGCCACGAGTGTAAGGCACCCTAAATCAGCACACTAGATTCAGGATCTCCACTCTACCTTCATGCACAGTTAGACTGGACCCGTTTCATTTTGCCATCACTCTTCCCTACAGATGATTTTTCACCAGTTCTTTCAGTGCCATCTTTTAGTCTGGCTTGAAAGCACAACCTTCACTATTCTGCCTCTTGTTTACTAGATTCAAAGTATGTCTTCAGACCTGAAGAAGAAAGTAAATTAAATTAATCTGCACAAGTTACCCTCAGGCCTCCTTCAGTGAATTAGCATCCAAGCTCTGTACAGATACATTAATGCACGTAGCACATGAAATGCCTACGTGTGGTTAGCAGAGGACTGGTGCAAGCCCTGCTGACATGCTGCCTACAGGAGATCAAAAGCAAAATGAGGTTGTTTTTTTTTTTTAGTATTTATATTACGCTTGAGTTTAAAAAGAAGCTGGTACTCATTGCCCCTGAGGGCCTGACATGGTGCTACCAACACTGATGGAAAAGACCATACTTAGAGGTGCTCACCAGCTTTGGGAGGAAAATAACTGGGCAAAAATAGAAGTGCCAATGATAGCCAGGAGGTGGCAGGGGAGCCAGCCCACCTTGTACACTGGCTTCTGCATTAATTTGGCAAAAATGCAAATATAAACCACAGCAAGACAACAAAACCCAGCCCCACCCTCCTTCTTCAAGAAGAAGAGGATGAAACCCTTAATCACTTTCCTGCTTGTATTTACGCTAATTGCTCATCTTCCTGAGATCTGACTTTATGAAATTATGCATGCACACCAAGCAGATGAGTTTCCATAGAAACTCAGGAACTGAACTTTCATTAGAAAAATCTTTTTAAAAAATATCTTCCAGATAAAAATGCAAATTGCCTGTCAGTGGGTGGCTTTCTGAATTTATAAATAATTTTTTTCTTTTACACTGTAGGCAGATTCCAGCTGGACCTACATAGCAACAACATGCAGGCATTGTTTATAGCAAGCCAGACTCCATAGGGAAATAAGAAATTCAGTAGCAAGGAGAAGCTCTCAAGTGCAAATTCCTCAGGGAAACAGAAAGCTGAAGTGCTCAGTGCTGCGTGTTAGTGAGGCTTGGGGACTCTGCAGCCTCCGGCTCTCAGAAAATGCTGGTGGCTTGCAAGGAGCAGGGGGGAGGGAGGAGGAGAGAAGAAACACAAATGGAGAAGCTCTCCTGCAAACAGAATTAATGATGTTCAGTCTGTGCTTTAAACACCTAGCAGCATATTTCTGCTGGTTCACTTAAACCTCACTGGAAAGGCTGACACCGTCTGCTGTTGCTCACTTTGGGCAAAGGAGGAGATCTAAATTCTGTGGTTTGGGATTGTTTGCAGCCTGAGCTAGGGAGCGGGTTGGCCACAGCCTGACTTCTTGGGCTGAAGCCTTGGGCAGTCTTTGGCACAACCAATCGCCTATGTCAGCAAGCAGGCATACTTAGCTCCTTTAGCAAAAGTTTCCTCTTGTCGACAGGAGTCCTTCCACTGGCTTTGGAGAGCCTGAGATCACCCTCTCTGAGGGTTCACTGATGTTTCCTGAAGCTAAACTGGCATGCTTGAAAGCCCTGCATACCAGCAAGGAAACGTTCACATGCGCTGCGCTTGCTGGTGGGCTGCGCTTCAGCATCGTCCCCAGGTGAACAAAGTGCCTGGGGTTTGCATATAGCTCCTCCTCTCAGTGCTGCAGGGACCACTAGATGAAAAGAGCTGTCCTCCTCAAGCACAGCTGAAATAAGATGCAGAGAGCCCACACCGGGGAGCCCCACTGGCCTCCGCTCCCAGCCCACCGAGGGTGCTGGAGTACACAAGGGCACTGAGCTGCACAAGTGCCGCCGGAGTTTTACGAGGAGGTGGATTTCATTCTGGCATTGTTGAGAGGCGCGAGATGTCAGCCGGGGAGGGAATTCCCCTCCTCGTTGGAGAAGGATGACAGACAGCAGCTGCACGGGCTCGCAGCCGGTGTGCCGGCAGGGCCGTGGCCCTCTGGGAACAAGGAGAGGCTGTGGCGGGCTCGTGGGGCTTGGGCTGCTCAGTGTCAGGGTGAGGAGAGCAGCAGGGCCCTGACCACCAGAGAGCAGAAGTGGCTGTGCTTGGTCAGCGCAACAGGAAGAGCTTTTAGGAAGAGTGGTTTTGTGGTTCAGGACAAACATGAGCTGAGATAGCTCCCATCTATTCTTGGCTCTGCAGCAGACTTGCTATGGCGACATTACTTGCCCTTTCTGTACCTCATTATCCCTGTCAAGCAGGTGACTCGAATTATAATTGAACAAACTCCTTCCAGTCTGTCATTACCTGACAGCAGTCCTTTCCAGCCAGCTACCTCCAGCGGAACCAACTTGTCCCATGAGAGCATCTCCCTTCCACCTGTGCCTGTGTGCAAGGGGATTTGGAGTATGGCCTCATCATTTTCCAGCAGAGAGAGAAACCTAAAGGGAAAACATCCCCACTGAATCCCTAGCTGATGAGATTTGGTTCTGAATTGAATATTCAGGTCAAAGTTTTGTGCAAGAAAGAGGCAGTGAAACTTGCTGTAGTACTGCCTATATTTGATTGAATGTGTGTTTCTTAATTCTTCTCTCTGCCGAAGTAATGTGCTTCTGTCAATAATACAACTAACTGGCTGTCGTGGTAGTAATACAACTAACTAGCGAGTCGTACTCGTGCTGATGTACCCGGCATCTACTGGCATTTTGGGAAAAGCAAGCAAAACCAGACAAAAGAAAAATCTTCCTTGAGTCCAAATATATCACCATTCTTTCGTCAGAAATTTAGTTTGGGCTCTAGTTGCAAGAATTTTGGGTGTCTTGCATCTTTTGATATCAGCGAAAGATAACTAGACCCCTTAAGGGCAGAACTAATGCTTCTTTTTATATATATAACTG
The DNA here is from genome assembly GCA_013396635.1 of Penelope pileata. NCBI lineage: Eukaryota > Metazoa > Chordata > Aves > Galliformes > Cracidae > Penelope > Penelope pileata. Next base: position 114,129 of record WBMW01002662.1, read on the forward strand.
TGTCCACATATTGCTTGGTCTCAGGAAAAGCATGAAGTCAGGCAGTCATCTCCCTTTACAACATTTCCGTGTGTTTGCTAAATTGAATTGTATTTTCATACAAAAGGCTCCCAGTACCTGGCATTTGATGATTGCTGGGCTGGTATTATTCATGACACCATCCCTTGGGTTGTTCTGATGTGGAAATTTTGAATCGCTGAACTCCTTGGTTGAGATATCAATGAAAGGAGGACATTCATACACTGTGGTCCCTCAGTGTATAACCATGGCTCCCTTAACAGCAGGACTGTTGTTCCTGCAGAGGACTTGGACAACATAAATGTGAGCTCATGCACTGTATAAACTTGACCCTAAGAGCATAACCCTTACAAATTTCAAAGTATCAGTTACTTGCACCATGATGGTTGCTTTGACAATGTCACGGGTATTTGATGCATCCTGCTGGGACATCCCTCGCCCTGTACGATGAGGCCTTCAAGCTCACCCTACCTGAAGCTGCGCAGAGAGGTCGCTTCACGCTGGTTGTAGCATCTGTGGGGTTTGGTGCTGCAGCACACGAACAGACCGAGCGCTTGGCAGGCAACATGGAAGTGCTGGCAGCTTCTTCCAGAGGCCACATCCGGGTGAAACTGGTGAGACAGCCATCCTGGTGTGTGCACCTTGAAGAGAAAGCAGAAGAATGCCACTCATATGTTGTGGCATGCAAAGCCCACGTGACCACCTGGGCTCAGTGTGGCTGACTGCTGTATAATTAAAAGGGAGCCTGGCTCATTAGATGCTTTGTGGGTTCAGATGCATCTTATGCGAGCCCTATAGGAAAACATGTTCTTCCTACCACTTCTTTCATCCTCCCCCTCCTGTTCCTTCCAGATGGTTACACCCACTTGTGTCTTTTCTTACCCTAAGGACAGCTTTTTAAACAAGGTTCCTGCATCCTTCTCCCCCACACCGCTTTAGGCTCTGTGCTGGAGTGCAGCTAGAGGGAGAACAAAGGCCCCGGTGCTGCTACAGGCAGCCTGTCTTTGGAAGGGGGCCCCGTCCCTCTGGCCCCCCTTTGGCATGGTCAGGGTGTGAGAGCTGAGGGACTCAGCCTTAGTTGGATTTTCCAGGCATGCAAGAGTTAATTTAGCTACTGGTGTAATTGAACCTGTCTGTGTTCCTGAGGATTAGAAGCTGGTGTAGCAGGAAGGGATGCTTAAAGGGCCTGCAGCCTTTCCCCACTTACTGGCATCACGCTGGATACCAGTATACCACACCAGCATGCACTTGCAGGGCTGGATCCATCTCTGCATAGTCTTCACAGTTATTTTAAACTACAGAATCAAAAGGATCACCATCACAAAAAGCAGACCTTAAAAGCTGGTTGCTCCTTTCATTTCCCCGGAAATGGCAGCAGGTCCTCCTCACGGGGCAGGGTGCTGGCGTGCTCAGGGCTGCCCTCCCTGCTGGGAGCGTGGGCGCTGCGCTCTTCCTGTGCCCGGTGCCGTTGCTAACCACTTGTCACTTGTTTGTTGGCAGGGCCTGGTGCTGAACAGACTTGGGCGGAGGGAGCTGGCCCAGAAGGTCCTCAGAGACGCCATCCAGATCCAGAACACCAGCCACAGGGCCTGGAACAGCCTTGGGGAGGTCTTGCAAGCTCAGGGGAGAAACGAAGCAGCCATCGAATGTTTCCTCACCGCTCTGGACCTCGAATCCAGCAGTCCTGTCATCCCGTTCACTGTCATACCCAGGGAGCTCTGAAGCTTCTTCATTCCAGGGACAGATACCAAACAAACAAAGACTCACTGAGAAGAAACTGGATTCAACTTAAGTGCCATTGTAACCTGGAACTGGGCAAAATAATTCCAAGATGGGGCTCAGGTCTAGATGCTTAGCTGAGACAAGCCCAACTATAGAGGAATTTCCAAGAGGCAGAGAGAAAGAATGCCTTTTTTTTCTTCACAGATGCCTCGTTAACCTCCTGTTCAAGTTAATAGCAAGAGTTATTTCAAAATGTTGGTCCGAGGTGATTGACTGTAAAATAGATCGTGCTGGAGCGCAGCTGTTGGAAGCACTTGCACCTTTCAGTTTTTATTAAGGGTAAAACCCCAAATCCAAAGATAAAACGCCCTCTGAGCTGAAGCCCAGACCAGCTCTGAACAGGAGTAAATGCACCAATGAATGTACCAAAAGTTGTATTTACCCACATGGCTGCCTCCACACAGACCTGACAGGATAGAAATGACAATAAAACCATATAGGCGTGCAGTATGTACCATTTACAAAATTATTTCAGCTATTCTGATAAATCTTTCTTCCTGCCTTGCTCTTGTGTACTGCATATACTCACTATATTTAGTGTGGCAGTTGCCTAGACCAATTTAAGTTAAAAATACTTCTTTAGCAGCATGATTCAAAAAGCAGAAAGACCAAAGGCTCAGTCATGGAATCACAGAATGGCTTGGGTTGGAAGGGACCTCTGAGATCTTCTAGTTTCGACCCCCCCTACTGCAGGCGGGGTTGCCAACCACTGGTCAGTTCACACTTGTCCTAATATTAAAAGCATGTATGTATCTCCAATTACATATTTATTGCAAGGCCTTTCTTGAAGCAGCTAATTATAACCCTGAGCTCTGTTCTTGTTAATCACCTATTCCATCACTTTCAGTGAGGAGTGAAGTGATTACCAGCATTTAGTGCCTGAAGGCTGTGCTGTGCTGCATTGCTGTTCCTGGCACTGTGCACGTTCATATCTGCCTTCTCATGATACGAAAGATAGCAGCAGTCTGTTAAGGGAAAGCTCGCTGAAGGCAGTATGTGTATACAAGAATTGCTTTTCTTTTACAACCAGATCCTTGGATTTTCTGTAGCCTTTTCACATCAGAGGCAGGGAGCTGCACCCTCAGCGGGGTGGGCTCGCTCTGAGCATCGTACCAGATGTAAGCGTGATCTGCAGAGCCCTCTGAAGAGCCCCTAATCCACTCGCCTCCCACCGGCTGGCACGGCCGGGCCCAGGCAGCTGCCGCACCCACGCTAAGCCGATCCGCACCGCCCCATGTGACCGGCCTGCGGCCCGGGCTGAGGCCTGCTGCCACACAGCACACGGAGCCAGCCCCCAGGTGCAGGGGATGCAGAAATGAGCTGTGGGCGCTTTTCTACACAAAAAGCTGCCCGTTTCTGACCAGAGAACGTTTGTCACTCTAAGTGGGTTTGCACTGAAACATGCTGTGTACAAGAGTTCTGCCCAGCACTGCAGGCTGCAACAAGCTCTTTCCAGAAATCATAATATCCTCAGGCAGTAAGTGAGTAGGGGTTACTCGTCCCAGACCCTGAGGCTCTGGAGCAGACTTACTTGACTTTGGCCTTGTTCACAGTCATGTGGAAACCTCGTGCTGCTCTCGGACTGCACCGGCACTGCTGCCCCTGCCCGGGCCTGCAGGCAGCCATGCCCAGGCTGCACCGAGCTCCATCAGCAGCCTGCTGCACTCCCCCAGCTGATGTTTGTGGTGGTGGTGTTAAGTCAGACTGGTGCAGGAGCCCAGCTTGTTCCTCTGCTCACCAAGGTGTTTGGAAAGCAGTGCTCCTCAGGGCTCCAGCCTCTCGCAGGCACCAGCCCTGGTTTTTTAGGCAGGTTTCCAGAGTCGGTGTAACCTAGCCATGGTGCTCGTTTGCAATAGCACCAGCAGCTGAGGAAGGAGTAGGTGCTGAAGGATCAGATTTAATGAGTTTCTTGGAGCCAGAAAGACACAGCTGAGACCTGTTTTGCTCTGAAGGATGCTCTGAAGTTGGCTCTGCACTGCAAGTGGTAAAAGGGTATGTGGAGGAGATGTTACTGTTGACGTGGCATGTAAATTGTTTCCAGGTGTTCTAAAGCCAGTTCCACTGTTAGAAGCAGTCTGACAGTAGGTTTCAGTAGAGATACATATAGATTGGTAATATATTCTGATACTTGTTCTGGTCCACAAGCAGAGTTCCAGGATGGGAGTGAGCCTTCTGTGTAAGACACAAAGAGTCACTGTGGTCTGACATCACCGCTCTCCTCCGCAACATCTGTCTGTCAGGCACTGCCATAGTAACGCCTGTGTGGCAGAGTGCGGCAGTCCCTGGGGCCGAGGGGCTGTGTGCGGAGGGCCGAGCCCTGGCAGCAGGTACCCATTTCCCCAGCAGCAGCTGAGAAGCAAACACTCCCAGACCTTGTTACTGCTGCGTGCATGGCTTCTGAACAGCCACCAGCACGTCACGTTTGTTGCCATCAAGGGAGCTTCCACTCGGTGATACCGGGCTCCACAGCAGCCGCCTCCCTAGGAGAGGTGCATGATGCCTTGTGTGCATCAGCCATTACAATTGCAGTCCTGAGAGGCTCTGCTGCAGGCATGGCAAGGAAGACGTCGTAGCTCCCATCAGCACCAACAGGAGGTGCATGGGTGAGGTGCCTCTGCCTGCACAGCATACCCCAGCCCCCACGTCAGCTGCAGGCAAAGTTCTGCTTCAGTGATGAATTTGGACTCAGCCCCGAGATTTGCTGGGCATTTCCCAGAGGGTACAAAGCACGTTCGCTGGAACAGTGTTACCATTGCTGATGCGTTTCTGTGTTTTCTTCTTAATACTTAGAGGTTTAGAGCTTGAGCTCATACTGACCTGAGATGCTCTGCTCAGGGCAGGAACGAGGGGGGTGTTTACAGACTTGGAAGTGTTTTGGGGGTAGATCCTGTATCTGTATTTGTTCTTAAGTGTGTATTTTGGTTATAATTCCAGGTACAGAAAAAGATAAAGACTACAAACAAACCTATGTGTTGCAGCATTTATGTCGATACCAACACTGGTAAATCTAACTGACTCACTTCTCTGAGCTAATTAAGTAAGACCCCCATGCATAGCAGGAGCCCGGCGTGCTTACTGCTCAGGGATTCAGACTAAGCACATGAGGTTTACATCCCATCCCTCATCAGAACATTACAGGTGATTATAAATAATGGAAGTTTAGGGAACAATAAGGGAAGAACTGATTCTGGAGTCTTCATGCTGACTGGCATCCAACAGTTTTCTCATTAGTTTAGGAAGGAGAGGAATATTGTATCACTGCCTGAAGGATCTAGGTACATCCCAGTCCCTTTCATTCCACAACAAAGTTATTTTCCTTTTAGTCAGTGGGGTGCACGCAAAAGGAAAATAATTAGCTCCTATTTTTCTGTTGCACAGTGAAGGAGCAGTATTTGCCGTTGCCTTTAACCAACAAGCAGGTTTGTGGCAGGTAACAAGAGGAGTCTGCCTGCAGGTGAGTGGAAGGAGAAGCCCAACAGGCCAAGGAGTGAGCCCCCTCCCTGCCTTAGCTCACATGGACAGGTGTCAGCCCTGCAGAAGTTGTTGGTGTTTGTGAGAATTCCTCCAGCTGAGGCTCTGCCCACCGGTGTACTCGCTCTGTACAGAGTGCGGCGGTGCTGCCGTATTCCTGCGCTGCATGAGTACCCCAGTCCGTTTCTATTGGTAACAGTTCATGCTACTGATTGTCACAATGTTTCAGAAGTGCTAATTATCTTTTCTTGGTAATGACTAATAAATCCAAATGGAGAACAGTCCTGGAGGGTGTTTACTTTAAAATTCACTGGCTGAGAACCAAGGTAGGCACAGCACTGACTGCTGCAGTTCGAATTGCAGCTCCTGTATCCCCAAGAAGTCCCATTTTTTGAGAGTCTTGGTAAAGATGGAGCTGGGCTATTTCATTTAATGTTAATGACAACAGAGTGGGAAGCAATCCTTTTCAGTGAAAAGAGATCACTGCTGTGATCCTTTTCCAACCAAACCGACTGAGATTTGATAGTTGCAATTCAGCCCAGGAAAGCAAGGCTCCCCAGAGCAGTCTCAGTGCAGCGATAATTGCCTTTAGCTGCATTGTGTTACAGGCACGTTGGGCAATTATGCAAGGCGTGGGCGTAGCTGCAACTTCTTTCCCTCTCCTTCGCTCTCACAAAGCGAACTAGGCGGCCATCCGACTGTTCCCTTAGCCTGGCTGCAGGCAATAGCCTCCCTGCTATTTACCCGTCGTTGGGTTCTGCAGGGTATTAGCGCGTGGTCGGCTGAGTGGTTATTTTCTCAGCCATGAGACGCAGCAGCATCCATCAGCAGGAGGGGAGGTACTGACCCAGCAGCTGCGAGATGGTTCCTCTCTCACCTTCAGCTCCAGCAAACTAAGGCAAGTTCCCAGGAGATTGGATATTAACGAAATCAGCTCATTCTCCCCCTAGAAACACGCCAGTCAGTGGCTAAAACCACTGAAGGGGACTGTAGCACCGTGCTGTTGCAGAGCAGAGCGTGCTGGTGCAGGCAGGCACCTCTCCGACCTGGTGCATGGAGAGGCACTCTCACCTCTGGCACTTAGGGATGTTTGGGACTCAGCGATGCCACCCAAATGCTGTTAACATCGTTGTTGCGGTTGTTTTTTCCATGAAATTTAACATTTCTTCTTGTTGTAAGATGTTTTCACCAGATGAATAAAATTGGCCCCGTGAAAAAAAGAATGCTCCTCATGCATAGTGATTTCCTGCCATTTTCAGAATTTTTCATATATTCATGCCACAGCTATTTCAGGCATTATGAAACAAGTATTTGTTACATTAACTGGAACCTAGTGTGCCTAGCGAGCTAGCAGTTGCAAAGGGCATTTTGGCCTACACCTTGTAGTTCATGGGAAACAGGGAGCGAGCTGCAGGCAGCATGCTTCCAGAGAGGAACAGAGCCAGGAAAAAGGGGTAGTGTGGCTTCAGAGGCTTGGATTTGTGAAGATTTAAGCGAGCATCATGCTTTTCTTGTTCTTCTTCCAGTAACAATAAACAACGGTAGTGTGAGAAACTCTTATCATCAAGATCATGTGCAAGTACTAGGCCATCACAGTGAGGGTCTCACCTTGTGTTGGCCAGGATACCATTAATCATCCTTTTGCTACAGTTGGATGCTCCTGTGGCTATTTGGAAATAAATAACCATCCCCATTCACGTGCTTCCAGAGCATTCTTTGCATTTACACGTTAATCTGTTGGGCAGGCTTCAAAGGGGCCTTCTCAGGAGGCCAGACCCTTGGTTTTGTACCCAGATTGAGGAAAGGGTTTTTGAAGAGCAGTTCTTCACAACTGACTGCTTCGGGTTACGAGTGCCTTCAGTACGACTCAAGCAGGACATGGTTCCTCTGCAGCAGCAACAGAGCTCTGCAGCAGAGCAGAGCTTAGCCCTTAGCTGAGGGCTAAGTCCCTCGGTGGCTACTACAGAATCACAGAACCATTGAAGTTGGAAGATCTGTAAGATTCCAGCTGTAAGATCATTCAGTCCAACCATTGCACAAAGCCTTAGAAGCTGGAAATTGAAGTTATCAATACTCCCTTTGCGTATAAATGTCAAGAAATAAGCCTTTTTCCCTCATGTTTGCTGGGAGGAGCTCCGGATGGTCGGGTGCTCTGCACCCTGCCTTCAGGACCACTCCTTCCCATGCCAGACAACAGAGCTGCACTTTGGTAGCAATCTCAACATCACACTCTTGAAAGGTCATTAAGAATATCCTTTAATAACCTATTCATACCTCTGCTTCTGTCTTTCTGCTGCCGAACGGAGAAAACTAACTCAGAAACATGTGCTGGAGTCCTACCTGGAGTGACGCCGGGATGGTCAGCTGTCCCATGAGCAGAGAGGGGGAGATGGGGAGCACTGCTGCTGCCCAGATGCTCTGGCGATCAGGTTCTTGTGGAGTCACAAAAGCAGCACTGTGGGCTCTGTCTTCAACCACGTCCCTCGGGAAGCATCACATCCCCCTCAGTGTACCTGTGGAACTAAGAAAAATGCCCGTAACCCACTGATCTTTAAAGACTGATGTTAGAGAAAGTAGAAGTAGGTATTGCTGGTTTATGTAGTTGCCATTTGCAGCCATGGTAGCATTTTACTGCGCTCTGGCTGTCAAACCAATTTCCTCTGCAGTTGTTGTTTCCAAAATTAAGAGCAACATCTCCCAGCCAAAAACATCCCCGCAGGCCCACCAGCTGAAGGGTAAGACCCAAAGGTTTTCTCAGTACTCCACGTTAAGAAAGTGTTGAATTATGGAGGGAAACCTCTTGTTAATGGAGGAAAAGCCCTTGTAGGTCATTCCCCTGAATCTATTGCGCTGACACCTTCAGCTCTGATCCCGTGTAAAGCTGGATCCTTTGGCTGGAAGTGAGAGTAGGCAGACCAGCTAACCGTGCAGGTGGGACAGAACATCTGATTTTTACAGAGCAGAAGTGGCAAGTGTAGTAACATGTCCTAAAGAAGCAAAAGAGATATCACAACATTGTCAAGGAGACGTTTTCTTTGCTGAAAAGCTCTCACAGTGGCAAAGCCCAGCACTACCAGCATTTCTGACAGGAACACGCAAGAACAGATTGTGGAGCAGCCCCTTGACAGCACCCTGGCTGCAAAGCTGCTCTGAACCTTAATTCTCTACCCTGCACCACAGCTGGGGAGCCAAATCCATTGTGACAGCACCGGGACCACACTTCTGCAGCGCGCCCGTGGCAATGCCAGTCCTGCACCCAGCTCTCATTGACTTTCAAAGGGCAGCACAGTCCTTGAAGCAAAAGATCCATTATATCATGTGTGGCAAGCCAGGCATCTTTTTTATAATGCAGCTGCTTACAATACCAGAATCAGGCCTGGAAACTGGCATGTTCACAAATCCATCAACAATAAGCAGTCCTCTATTTTGTTGTCCTGTGAGAGAGGCCAGCACGCACCATCTGAATGCACGGTGCCGGGTGCTGCTTGAGAAGGACGGGAGTTGAAGGCTGTAGTGATTTTCTGGGCAGCGTGGGTGAGAGGTGGCTTTGTGTTGGTGAAAGTGGCATTGTCTGGCAGGGACAATTAGCAAATGGGCCGCTGCCTCATGAGGGGGGTGTGCAGCCTTGGATTCCCATCTAGGCTGACAGCAAAGAGAAATTGGAGTTGTTATCTCAGGTTTCCGAAACAGGAAGCTGCCAAACCCAGAAAGTAATTCGTTTCCCAGTTACAATGGCGCTGCTCTTATGCCTCCTTGGAGGACGTGAAGGGAGTTTGAAAGAGCAGCGAGGGAGGAACCACGTTCACCCTTTGCAGCAAATGGAAAACCAAGTCTGCCAGCGGCTGAGGCGAGCGAGGGCTGTCTCTGCAGACTGGGTTAAATTGCTGCTGCTGGGTTTGGGGCCTTGCTCCTGCTCCAGAGTAGTGCTGCCTGCCTCCCTGACTGCCATATTGGGGCAGGAGCACAGCCATGTCTGTCATGGTGGGAGCACAGCCATGTTGTGGTGGGAGAACGGCACCGTCTCCCCTCAGACAACACCGTGGGCTTGGGTCCTGCAGCTGTCACCTCTTGTCTGTGGCAAGGGAGCTGAGGGAGGTCCCCACTCCCATGTTACAGCAGTGCAGTCTATATGGCCACCTCCTCCATATATCCCCAAAATGGCTCATGCCAGACCTGTGGGTTGGTGCCACCGGGAGGCACAGGCGCCTCAGCACAGGCAGTCCCGGTCTGGACCCAGAGCGCTGCCGTGCCAAGGGGCTCGCTTACCGTGACTGAAGCTTTTATTTATGAATTTCTTCTCTTTTTGAACTTCCTGTCGTCCCCTTTGGGTACTTGCAAAGCACTTTCTGTTCAGACAGCTAAGCGAAAAGTAATAAGCTGAAAGAAAATAATTTGTTTCAAGCTACATTCCAAAGGAAAACTTCAGAGATTTTCAACTAAATAGAGCTTAAAAAAATTTCCAATTAAACAAAGTATTGTTCTGACAGGAGTCCTCAAGCAGTATCTTCAATAACTCAGATTTATATGACCAGAAGTTTTGAGAGAATTGCCAGAAGGGAGAGCATTTTGAAACAAAAATTCAAGATGTTTAATCCTGAAACAATCTACACAGAGCATTTAAATTTTCCATTTTGTCTTCCAGCCAAGAACTATTCACCAAAGTTATCTCAAGTTTGTGTGTGGCTCCAGTTTTCTGGAACTTTGCTTTTCAGTGAATACTGTACTTGAAGGAGTTCAGAAGTGTTTTCCAGTCCCACTTTTCTCATTCTCATACGTGCCCAGTGCTCAAGCTCCTTCTGTGAAAGCATCTTTGAGTGCTTCTGCACCATGTTACCAACACTGCATCCAGCTACCCTGAGCTGTTTTCTGGCAGTTAATGAGAGCTGCTGAGTAAACACCAGCACATACTGTTTCACACGTGCATATGCACACAAGGTGGGATTGCTCCTGCCAAAATAAATACAGATCAAGACCAAGTGCTTTTGGAAACACCATCCACGCATACATCTGCAGTCCAGGCCATGGTTATTAAAGCCTGGCCAGCTCTGACACCTGCCTGGGCACGAACTGCAGCTGGAGCATCACACACAGCCACTGCTGCACAGTCCTGCCTTCGCCTCATTGCTCTCGGTCTCTACCACTGCTCAGCAGCAGCCTGTTACAGAATTCTTCAACACTTAGCGATCCCTAGGAATTTTCCAGCAGATATCTGGATCTGTAAGACGTACTTAGGCAGATTTCCATATAGGATGTGACCTTTCTCAAAAAGACACGTTTAGGGCCCCTTGCTGGTTGGCCACAGACACCCCCGGGATCTGTCAGCTCTCAGCCCAAAGACCAGTGACTTACATGTTTTCTCCTAGATCCTATTAGAGCTTCTTAATTAAAAGTCCTCTTCAGGGACCTGAATTGAATTGGAAACCATGGTGATCACTTAGGTCAATCATGTACAGAGATGATTGTGTTTGGGAGGGTGAGGTGGGAGACGGGAACACGTGCGTGTGGAAGAGCTTTAAGGAGAAGAAAAACACAAAACCCAAGCTTCTGCAAAAACAAGGAGCATGCACGGTTTGCAGAAGAGCAGTTAGAGGATTCATCTTAGAGGGCTCACCATTCGCTATGGAACTAGGGACTAACAGCTTTTTTACACTGTTCAGAAATTTCTTCAACTTACACCTCTCTGAACGTTTGATCAACTGATTTGACAGTGGATCCACTTTCTCAAGCCCATGTCCACATCCTTTCACTCAGGTTGATAACTGTAACAGGAAAACCAAAATGCCAGCAAAGCAGCTGTGCTCCCAAGTCATCCCACATGAAAGAAAGGTGCTGTTACCAACCTAGAATGAAAAGAGAAATATTTGTCAACATACAGGGAGTTCTGCAACTACACGATGCAAAAACTAAAACAGAAAGAGATGCTCGGTATCTGGGAAGCCTTTCTGCTCAAACCTTGAATTCTTCAGTTATAGTTAGGAAGTACTCATTTGTGATCAGAGAATGCTGGTAAGATACGCGGAGTTATGGTATAGCCTCACCTTACAGATCACTGTACTCTAACTGCAGGGCAATGACCTCTGTTTCAAAATCAGAGCTGATCTGGTTTCACCAGAAGAGCAATTCTAAGATTCATGTGTTTTTTTTTCCTTACAGACAGGATGACATGCCACTAATCTACTTTAGTATCATCTTCTGTTCCCCTTCCTCTGTAGAAGAAGTCATCTAAGTAGGTGCAGGGTACATTCGTGTAAGCCTCCACCAGGAATAAATAACCTTGCTTTGTTTGTCTCTGCAAATTATAGCTTTTGGATCAGGAGCTTTTACAGACTCTACACTTCAGTTGTTCAGCCCATATGTGAAACATTTTATATTGCTCTTGAGAAATCTCATGATCCTGATATGTGGAGTTAACCTGTTATAACCTCCAGCAATAAATAAGAGCGTTCACATAAGTCATGGGAGACTGAATCAGTTGATCCACAACCTTGCTAAATTAGTGGTTTCTTACAAGCTGCTTCTTTGCAGCAAGTGAAATGCCAGCACACAGAGGTTACAGGCATTCAGATTCTCATTTCTCCATCACCATGATTCCTCCCCATGCCCCTTTCCAGACCTGCTTACTTCACTGGCAGCATCCGTAACACCCCTGTACCCATTCCTCCTTTCCCTGCCAGCAAGTACACTGCACTGAATTCACGCTGTCTAGATGTAAAGGTTAAAGGACAAAGCAGCAGGTGATGCTTATGTGCAGAAGCAGCAAATGCTGGCTTTTTCCTGACACCATGGCTGACTAGTTACCAAACTCGGTGATGCTGACAGTGAGAGCACGCTTCAGGCCCAACCCCACGCAGGTACCAGCCTCATTAGGCAGCTCAGGGCTTTGGCCCTGCGAGGAGGCCAGAGTTTCAGCCAGGTTAATATTGCGTGTCGGTTCATTTCAGGATGACATGGCTTGTGCGATTGGTGCAATTACTCCAAGTAGCCTTCTGCTGAAGTTCTCCCCTCGAGGCCAAGGTTTCATGCCATTTGTGCCGATATCATCCAGAATGTATCAGTGGGAGTCAGTGACCTTCGTCCTCTACTAACATGCTCTGCAGGGTTATAATTACAGCTACATAAGATACAAGCGTGATACAGCATCCAGCCTAGAAACAATGACATGCATTTTCTCAGCTGAAGTAGAATCAACTCTGTGCCGCAGCATTTTCAGGGAACATCAATCTGCTCCAGTCCGTATCAAAATCACCCTCTGCTTTTATTTCCATGAGCATGGCCCTGAAATAAAAGTCCACAGATGTAAAACCTATTGAGCTTTTCTTTCCATTGAATCTGTTTCACAGCCCTGGTGCCCGTGTGAAGCTGCCAGTAGCGTGCTGCCCAGCGAGTCCCCACTTACCAGGGTCACAACAAGCAGGATAGCCATCGGCGTGCCACCCAACAAATTGCATGTCAGGGTACCGCAGCTGCTTGAAACTGGCAGTGAGTAATCACCAGCTGTGTAACCGTGGCCACAAACATACCATATAGAGCTCTGGGGATGCTTTGCTGCTGAAAACACCTCCCCACTCAGGTCTGCACACACATGGCTTCCTGTGGCAGCGCATTTCCACATGGGTCGCTCAGCCCCGAGCGTGCTATTCCTGACGCATCCTGTTTTTGACTACTTGCAAAATTAGTCGAGTTGCCATGTTCCTGCTAGCAGTCTTCCTGACAGAGCCCTGTGCATGTTGAGCATTGTTCTTCTGACCAAAGCAGACTTTGTGCCAAATAAGTTATTCTGTTCTTCTCCCTCATGCCAGTTTGTTGCTGGAGACCCATTTTCCACTGCAAAACTTTGGCCACTGAGCCCTGCAGGCAAAGCCTGATGAAGGCTATTCAGTGAACCTGTCTGCTTGTGATCAGCATTTACCCATGGAAACCAAAGCCCTTTATTTCTTTTTTCTTTATCTTTTCCTCCTCGAAATAAGTTTAGCCCTGCATCATTTGGTTCTGGTTCCAAAACTCTTTGCACATGGGAGATTTGAGAGAGCAAACAAAAACTCCTCACATTTTGCTTTCTGTATAATTAGTGGCTTCGGAGGAAACCTTAATGTTGTAACATTAATTTTCAAATCTGGAGCATGTTTTTAGATGACACAGAGGCATTACCTCAAAACAAAGCCACAGCATTAATAAACACAGTACCAGGAAATCTACAAAGGTTAAGTGATTTTCTGCAGAGTAATTCGTTCTGCTAATGAGTTTGCTGCAGACAATGCTCTCTGTGTGCAGTTATTGCATATGTATCTTTAATTTGTGTTTGTATAATTCACAGCTGCACAAAATAAATTTCTTTGTAAAGTGTCCTAATAGATGAGAGGAGGCTATAATATTCTTCCAGAGCTTGTTCGTTACAACATGCACTGGCACAGAGTCCGGAGGGAAAGGAAGCCATTAAACGTGAAACAAAACAATTGCTGTCATCCTCCAGAGGGACCAGCTTTGTAAATGCTTATGTATGTTAACACTGTACAAAAGATTTGAGTATTAAGGTAAAATTAGAGTGATAAAGGGAGGCAAGCACCTTATCGTCCTTGGTTTTGTGCAATTTGGCTGTATAACGAGCAATAGCTGCACATTTGTCCTAGGAGGACAGAGCTTACCCGGTCCCAGCTGCAGACCGTGCACCCCTGAGGAACAATTGTCACTGGCAAGCAGAAAAGACAAAACAAAAAAAACTTTCCAGTGTTTCCTATCCACAAAGCTGAAACACTCCCGTGTGTGTTTTCAATTTAACTAAAATAGATCACTGTGTGTAAACAGCCACTCTATCTGCATCATTCATATTTGATGGACTAGTCAGTACCAGAGATACTTTTATCCATCCCATAAGTGATGAGAAACTAGACACCTCCGTGTCCTGTGCTCCTCTCAGTTAACATGAGTGGCAGCAGCTGCTATTCTAGGCTCCTTAACATGTAGCGCTTGGTGTAGAGACAGGAAAACTGGGGATGTATTCAGAGGGATTGGGTATAGCGGAAGTAACTTCCACCACCAAATCTTCCCAGGAGAATGCACAGGAAAGCTCTTATAGCCCTAGCATTTGTGTTCTGGGTGTTAGAGGCGTTGTGATAGTAGCATTCTTACCAGGTTAAAAAGTAACATCCAGAAGAGGTATGGCGTGATCGAGGTGCCTTCACTGGCACCTTGACATTGGCAGCGGAGTGCAAAGGTAGTCCTGAATGTGACCAGAGACTAACTACACACTAAGTAATGAGCCTGTGCTTCAAGTTAGGTTTTACATAGAAGCTCACATGCCCACAAGCATATGAGCAGACATTCAGACCTATTGGAAGCCAAGCCTTCTGCCTGCAAAGACACGAGTAGCTCATTGACATGGGAACAAATGGCAGCACCCAAGAAGCAGCAGCACAAGCAGGGAGGCAGTCCTGCCTCCTCTGGGCAGATCCACAAAGGAAGGGCTCCTGGCATGACTCCACTGCGGCTGTGTTGGTGGTGGCAGTGAAATACAAGAAATTCCATTTTAACATAAACCCAAACTTCTTTCAGTGGGGGTGGAGGAGCACTGGAACGGGTTGCCCCAAGAGGCTGTGGGGTACACACTGTTAGAAGCAGTCAAAACCACATGGGAGCAGCCTGCTCTCACTCAGCCTGCTTCTGAAGGGTTTTGGACAAGAAGATCCAAATCTCAGCTGTGCCATCGTGCTGTGGCCCACCCTGCAGAGCTAGTGGAACGTGGCCACTTCATCTGGGGCCTCCCTGGAGAGGGCGGCTGCAGGCTGGGTTTTGAGCCTCTGCTCTGAAGCAAGAGCTGATGGAAAGAAAGCTGTAACTTCTGTCTTCTCCTCTGGGAAGCAGCACAAGGTTTGTGCAGAGGTCATTTTAATATTAAGCCAAAGCTCCAAGAGGCACCAGACAAACAGCGCTGTATTTCCAAATAAAGAGTTAGTAACTGCATGGATATAAAACTTTCTCCTCTCATTTTAGCCGGGCTGGTCCTTCCTTGCTCCCCAGGGAACGCAGTCATTCCTTGGGCATGTTTTCCTACACGCTGCTGGGAGCTCGAAGAGGAGCCAGCGTGCACCCGCGGCCTGGGCCTGAGGCGCGGGGCCTCCGTGAGGGTGGTGGGAGCAGGGACCGGCAGGCACAGGGCTGAGCAGGCCCAGGCCTTGGGATACAGCTTTGGGGCGGTGTGGGGCCAGCACGGCCTCCGGCTCCTGACAGCCCTTTGGTGGGCATCGCAACTTGCAGCTAAGGTGGGGAGATCACTTCTCCCCGTTACTAAGAATACAGTCGCTGGAAACACTAGACTCCAAATCGCTCCAATATGCATCACGCTGCCACATATACTTTATGACTCTATTTGCATCCAATGTGTCAAGTCAGTTCAGACCTGGCACTGCTGCCAAGTTCACACAGCTCTCAGCTTCTGCCCCTCACACAGAGGAGAAGTCGGGACAGCAGAAGACAGGAGGGCTTTGTGTGAGCCTTCTGCTGGAACTGCAATGCAGTTCTCCTCCTCCCCAGCCACATCGCTTGGGAGCACCACAGAGAGACCGCAAGGTAGAGAAAACTGCTCAGGAGGCAAAGGTGAAAACAAGTGACCTAAATCTGTGGGCAGGGGGAGTGCAGAAGCAGCTTCCTTGTTAGATGAGATCAGTCCCAGCTGTAGACATGATCTGTGTGATATAAGCAACACAGAAGCACCATAAGAGGGTTCCCCTTGGCTCATGAAGTGGATCAGTGGCTAATGGTCACAGAGCAGAGTGGATGTGAGGTGACCTCTGGCTACAGGGGCCACGTGGATTGCATGCACAGAAGCAGAAATTGAGAAAATAAGCAAGAGGCCCTGACTCCCTCCGGCTCCCTCGTCATCACCGCCCTGTGCAAAAGGCTGCTGCAGGTAGTTGTTCTTTCTGCACCCAGTCCCCCAAGCAGGGAGTATGGCTGCCTGCTCATCCCATCTGCTTCTTCTGCAGCTGGCTGGATGCAGGAAGGGGCATCCTGCAGATTCTGACAACTTGATGCTGTTCCCAGCTAACAAAGATTAAAATTCATTTTGGGTGCTCCAGACAAAAGCAGGATTGTTCCCCGTGCCCCTCCTCTGAGCGCCCAAAGCCCTAGGAACTGAGCATTCGGGGATATGTATATATTCCTTATCTTGAACTATTGCTTAGCAACAGACTTTTAACCAAGGACATGTTTGTGAAACTGCCAGGTACATCCATATCTGCTGAAGAGCAATAAACACACCTTTCCCGATTATCTCTGCAAGGATCACATATGTAGCAGATGATCCCGCTGAACAGAAGGTTATCAGCAGTGCAGGCTCTTAGCATTTTAGCAATGCTAATAAAGGGATCTGGACCTGGGTGAATCAAAGCCTTTTCACTGCTGAAGAGGTATCTTTGCATACCAAGTAGGTTGCCAACGGATGAGCACACAGCAGGGCTCGGTGCAACGCGGCTCCGCGACTGCCGCTCCCTCGTGGAGCGGAGCAACTTGCATGTGCATCCAGCAAGCCCTGGGTGTTCCTCCGACACTGCCAGACGTGTGCTGACTGATGAAGAACCCTGCGATGGAAAAACAGCCCACACTGTCTTAAACATGACTTCAGATACCATCTCAGGATCTAGCAACCCAGCTATTCCATCAGGCAGTTCTCAGGGCAGAGCTTAGCACCATTATTGTGCCTGAAAATGGATTGCTTCTGACAGTTCAAGGTTATACTTCAGTGATGTTGCATGGGAATTTTTCTCTTCCTGCTACCAGGATGTAATTTCCCACCACCAGCCACAGTGTAAATATTACACACACCTATGTGATAACTGGGCCAGAAAGACAGGCGGGCCCATGGGCCCTTCTCAAGCCTCTGCACCCACGAGCCTCACAGCTGGCCGTGGTGCTCAGTGAGACTGTCCTGTGGGGCGCTCACTGTGGCTTTCTGGAGCTATGAGTCCTGTCCTTCGCAAGGTTCATTTCATGAAACAAAAAGAGATGAATTTCACTTCATCTTTTGGGTTCAAGGGAGAAGAACTGCTTTCCCACACTGAGCAGGGTTGGATGCACTGAATGAGGAGGGTGCAGCAGCGGTGAAGAAGCCAGGTCTGGTATGTGGGGAGAGGCAAGTGAGGAGGCTGCAGCCCCTCCATCTGTGTGTGCCAGCAGAACATGGGTGCTGAGCTACATTTTACAACATGTGTACGTGGTCACTCCGAGGGCTTGGGGAGGCAGCAGGCAGCCCCATTCAACCCTTGCTGTTGTCACCACATGCTTGTTGCACCAGTACTAAAGCAGAGGCCAGGCAGCCTGTGCTCCTGCTGGGGTGTGCTGCTTGGGGCCCAAGGCACTGCCAGAGGTGCAGTAAAATTCATAATGCCTGCTCAGAGCTACAGCAAAGGATGGAAAGCCCTTCAAACTGGAGGAAATGTGGAGCCCTGTACAGTAATGGGCAGAGAGCAAGTACGGCAGGAGCAAGCCACTCTTCTGTTGGTACTCAGCAAGCCCAAAGAACATAGGGGGATAAAATCTTTCCTGAAACTCTGACAAGAGGAAACAGTTCTTGCATTATCCTCATATAGATGAATATTTGAGAGCAACTATAAAGAAAACTCAGCCACGTGTGCCCTGCTGCCATGAAGGCAGCCACATCAGTGCAATGGGAGCCATATCCAGACGAACAGCAACAGAAGGAGGTCAAAGGCACTAAGTGCTCAGGCACTAGTATCTATTAGTTTCTGCTGAGCACTGCTATTTTACATAGGTATTGGTTAATTTTAAAGCTATCGAAAGATGCATTTTCACTATAAGGTGGGAATGCCTGTATCACAGTCCATGAGGTTTGTTTTCCAAGGGGAGATGAGGGAGTGGCTGAACCACCTCACCTACTCAAAGGGAAACCCCAAGGTTACGCCAGCAGAAACATAATTGGTTGCAAAATTACCCTACGGATCGAGTTGCTGCCTTGAGATATTCATCGGCCTTTTCCTTCCGTTCAGGAAGAGGACAATGCAACCGCTTCTCACAGTGCCTCATTAACTCAGGCATGACAGATCCATTCACAGGAAAGTAATGTGAGAGCAAAGGCCAACCTGGAGCAAGCCCAAGCCAGGATCCACCTTTGGACAATGGCTGAAGGGTCAAGTGCTGCCTGCTGCACACCAGGAGCTCTGGTGGCAAGTCTGACATGGTACGGTAAAGCAAGTCAAGAAACCTTTTTGCATCCCAGAATTGAGGAGTTGCACATAACTCATCTGCCCAGAAGGACACATAGGTGTAATCAGACCCTTCTATGTGCATCTTGCCCCAGTCACTTCAATGGAGCGCAAAGCAACCTGTTACGTACAGGGAAGAACAAAACAGCTGCTGACACACCTTGCATGTCACTGCGTGCTCACAACACATAAGCGATGAGCACCCATGTTCTCTCCTGCCTCAGGGTACGAGCTGCACCCAGCCTCTACAGGAACAGTGACCTTTAGAACTATTCAAACTTCAGGAGAGTCTGAAGTCTCACCTGGGGTTGGATTTCATCCAGACTAGACACTATAAAACCAAAAGGGTCTTTCTTACAGTGTTTATGGTCTTAGCAGATGATGCTTGGGCTTGCTAACAAAGAGTGGGACTGCAACTTGTCTGTGGATAAGCCACAGGGCACAGAGAGGGGGCTAAAATACCAGTGGTGTTTCCTTAACATCTGCACAGAACTGCAGGCCAGCCAGGAAGCATGCACACTCCAACAGCAAGTCTCTTCCCTCAGCCCTTCAGGAACACTGTGCTGCAAGAAGTACCAGCAGGGCACAGGCAGAGTGCGTTGGTATGCACTAGTCCATACTATTTCCAGCATTTAAAATGGTTCCCATGTGCTCAAGTGCGGTAAACCACTCCTCTGTCCTTAGCTAGTTACTGATTACCAGAGCCAGCCACTCCGCTACAGATAACTCACGGCCTGCAAAGAAGTTGTTCATCCCAGGGGGGGAACGTTTACCAGTTCCACCTGACTCAAGGGACAGCTGTGCTTGGGGTTGACCCAGCTCCTTGGAGATAGTCTGAAGTAAGACACGCCAGAAGATATTACAGCTTTCTGCTTTGATGTGTCTCAATCAAAGGGAGATTTATCACGTCTGATAAGGGCGGCTTTCCCACCCCTGCATTTCTCCATTCGTCACTGCTCTCCTTCGAGGCAGCTCCACCCACCCCTCCGCCCTCTTTCTGCCTGTCCCTCCATAACCAAACGAAGCAACACAACAACACCAGCTTTCTTCGGGGAGTGTGGTGGCCTGAGGAGGAACCACAGCCTCCAGATTTCATTTCTCCCAGGTTTTCCCAGAGTAGCAGGCTTGGTATGGGCCCTTTTCACAGCTGCTAAGGAAACCATGCCACCAAAGAAGCCTGTAAAGCAGCAGCTGGGACAAGAAGGACTTCCCGTCTCCCAGCACCTGGACACTTATTAGCATGATTTTTATTACCCTTCAAAAGTAGTTCAATGTTTCCTGAGTGAGTCTCAGCCACAAAACTTAGTGGAAAGCTCTTCTTGCCTGAGGAGCACCAGGGGCCTATGAATAAAACACCTCCAGAGCTCTTTGCTGATGACAGAACAGCAAGCTATGCTCTGTCCTGCCAGTCCTTCTCCATCAATGCAAACTTTTCCAGCATTTTGCCCAGCCTCACCTAGAGATGAACAAAGAATGGAAGCAAGCACATTACTTCCCCTGGTCTCACCAAGAAGTTTCAGGTCTCTGCAGATAGCCTCAGCAACCCTTACATCCCAGTTCCTGAAATATTTCTCCCAGAAATGTGGTGCCAATCTCCTACCACCTCTTTTCTCTTTGTTCCTCTCTCCTTTCTTCCCCTTTCTCAACTTTAACTACACCACAGCAGCAGGAAGCAGCACAAAGCAACCCAACCCAAACCCCACAGGCCAAAGCCGCAGACCAGCAATGCTTTGCTAGGCCTCAAGGCTCCTTGAGCTTCAAGACACCCAGTTAACACTTCCAGTTCCAGAATGTGGTAGAAATTACCTGAGGGCTGTGCTGAAAGCAATGCCTCCTATTTTATTATGTTGGCCCGTGACATCAGAGGCAGATGTTGGTGGTATGGCAGCAGAGATGGAACCTTCCCACCAATAGTCTGTTCCATGTTGTTGCCGTGTGACAGATGGCAGCAGAGGAGCACTGACACAACGGCATCTGACATGGAAGTGTGGATGAAGCAAAGGGGCGTCACTGAATTCCTCCATGTGGAAAAAATGGCACCCACTGACATTCATCAGTGCTTGCTGGATGTTTATGGAGATCAAATAGTGGATAGCACAGTGAAAGTTGGACTGTGTGGGCTACATTTTCCCAATGACGCCATTATAGCAGCTGTGAAACGGCGGGGTCACCTCCCCTGATGCAGATGTTTAAGAGCATGGCATGCAGGCTCTTGTTCATTGTTGGTGAAAATGCATAGTTAATGATGGTGACTATGTTGAAAAAGTGTTTTGTAGCCAAGAATTTGCTCTATCAAATAGTGTTATTGCGTGCTTTGTATCTGTTGTAGTTTCCATGGAAATAAATAGGAGGCATTATTTTCAGAGCAACCTCTGTATATGTAACATTTTTAAATTTCAGCAAGAGCAACACTGATGTATTTAATACACTGAGAGCTTACGTGTTTCGTTTTAGGAAGGCTATTATACAATTTCCTTTGAATATGCCCCACTTTGCTCTTAGTATCAAGGCCCACTCATCTGAGCAGAAATGTAGAACTTCACCCACACTGGAAATACAGCACACCAATATCATCTTATTAACAATTCATTATGTATTTTTAAGATGAATTCAAGAAAATGTCCAGAAACAACAAGAAAAAGAGGTAAACTTTGCTTCCCTGTGAAGTGTTCGATCTTAGGGGTCTCAGGAAAGAGGGTCCCTGCACCACGCAAGGCTGGCCTCTAGCTCAGAAGAGGTGTGGATCTGAAAGCACTTCTGAAATTGCACAGCCAAAACATGGAAATAAAAGCCATTCCCCATTTAAAATGGCTGAACTGATTTTCCTCAGACTCACATGCGTGAAGCCTTTTTCAAAAGGAAACCATTTGGAAGAGCCCAGTTTGACACACAAAGTTTCAGAAAGTTATAAGCAATTGCAAGGGCCAGAGATGAAGCAAAAACAGAATTAAAAGCACTTCAGCGAGCTTAACCAGCACGGAGTGCCACTCCTGCCACAGCCCAACACAAAGATGCTTGGCACATGCACAGCCCTCAGAGCACGAGAATTCCCATTGAAGTCAACACTTTAAATTATTCATTTACCTAAGTACAATCCCGAATTAGGACCAGAAAGTAAAACCGTCAGAATTTGGGCCTTCTTTTGTTACTATCAACAAGACACACGTAGAGCCTTCTATCCTGGCTAACATTTACCCAGCCGTGGTTTCTCCCTTTCTGGTCCCGCTCCCCACATCCCTCCAGCTCGCCGTGCCACACAGGGCAGGCACTGCACAGGCCTGGCTACGGCTGTCCCCACAGCAAGGCCCCAGGGCCGACTGCCAACCCCTGCCACTACAGTGAGCACCCACCTGGCCATGCCACAGCCGCGCAGATCCTCCAGCTGTGCTGTTTGGGACAGGTGGGTGAGTGGTGAATGATAAGTGCAGTGGGGTGAGAATTTGTGCCTGGGGAGAGGGGACGTGGCCTTCCCCTTGCGTTCCTCCCCACAGTTCATGTTTTGAAGAAGGTGCGGTGCTCACGACCTGAGCCAGCAGCAGTTCATCGCTGCTTTGGAAACCACTGTGTGGGTGTATAGCTTCCAGGCCCTGGTGTTTCCTGCACAAATGGAAAACAAGAAATACTAGATAAAGGAGGGAGGAGCAAACAGAAAACTCCCAGATTAGGGCTGTTAGAAAAAGACTTCCTTTAGGAATAGTGTTGCAAAAAGTGCTTGAAAGCTCCAAGCAAGAGCTGAACCATTTTGTGCCATGTATTGTTCACTAAGAATTAATGCCTTTGAAAAGCCATTTTTACCCAGAAGTCTTACAAGTAGTCTTCAAAGGAAAAGAGTGCCATTATCTCTATGTATGAGTAGGGAAGCCAAATTGGAGGGATGAAATGACTCGCTGTGGTCACCACACCTCTTCAGCTCCCCCGAGTGCGCTGCTGAGCCTCGCTGCCTGTGGTAGTGGAAAGCCCAGAAAGGAAGTCCAGGAAGATCCCTAGATTTTACATATTTACAAGCACATCCAATCTTTTTTTTCTTTTTTTTCCTGTTCATTGACTTAAAGGGAAGTTCAAGCATAAATCTATGCAAAGTCGGGGCTGAGGATGAGACACGGTGTGAGCTGAGATGGCGGACAGGCTGACCATTGACAAACTCAGTGAGAGCGTGCAGGTACCTGGGGCAGTTTCCCTGAGAACATCCCACGATGTGCTTCACCCCTTTCCTTCCAGCCTGTTTCAGTGGCCTGCAGCTGCCAAGGACCAAATTTAGTTGTTAACAAATGTAAGGAGCAAGGAGAAGGACCTGCAGGGTGAGGAAAAGGAAGGCAATGGATGCAGTGAGAAGCGATCCTCTTCTGGACACCATTCTCCGTGTCTCTGTCTCATCTGTGAGTTACTGGCAGAAAGAAGAACAGCACAACAAATAACTGTTATTTCCCACTTTCTTTGGGAATACTGCTTTAAAAAATATGTAATCTCCTTTGCAGAGACAAGGGGCAGACCATGGAGCTCTGTGTACCTCAGGGTCTGTACAAGAGCCATGCACCAGTCTGGAGCTCCCAGGTTCCTGGCTAATTCAATAAGGCCAGACTCTTATCAGTTACCTTTTTTTTTTTTTTAAACTTATTTTCATGTATGTGTTCCTCACTCTTGGCACTCAGTGGGGCCAGAGTTTAATCCTTTGGCATTGAAAGGATCTCCAGCAGTCAGTACAACAGCAGGGCCTACATGCTACTGAGTCCATGGTGAAAATCTGTCATCAGGCATCAGCAACTTAAGCCCGTTCCTGAAGAAGTTCCATCTTCCAACAAAGAAAGAAACTTTCTCCCCATGGGATTTGCAGTCACTCAACCACTGAAGAGCTGTGCTAGTGCAGAGGGAATCTGGAGTGAAATTCAATATGAAATAATCATAAACCATCTAATTGGTATTATCCAAGCTGAAAAGTAATGCAAGCATAAATAAGTGATGCTGGATTTCTTTTTAAACTGCTTGGCTTTAAATGCGCAAAGTCTTACATGCAACAATTCTACATCTATATAGGTAAATAAGTATTTTTCCTGTTATTTTGAATGTTATAGGACTGTAAAACAGAGTATCATTGGAATAGGATACTGAAATAAGCTAATGATCTCCTGTGGCTACAGAAATTAAGAATGAAACAGAAATGCGTATGCATTTTCTTCTCCAAGACAGAAATAAATATACTGTGATCGTTTTTGTCTCCAGAGGAAGAAAATGTGTTGCATTTTGTGGTTTTCTAAATAACGTTCATCAAACAGAAGGGGTACTCAGAGGCATAGTGTACAGCACATGCTAGTTGGGCCCAGAGCTAGCTGAATATCCAGACACCTCTGAGAATTTAACCAGTGGCTGATAAGTAAGTCTTCATAATGCTTGTAGCTGGCTAAACTGAAAACAGTCTCCCTCCTCATTTCCATTTCCTTTTCACCACTCTCTCAGTAGACCCAATCTCATTGTCACCAAGGTACGTTGTCTCTGGATGTATATCCTCACAGTTAGCGTGTTAACCAAGCTGTATGCATCTAGGATACTTTACATAGAAGAAAAACTTCATCAGGCAAGTGATGCTGAGTAAAAAGCAGAGGAAACAGAGATCTTTCTTCCTCCAAAGCTAGGCAGATGGAGTGACAGATTACAGGAATCACAAGTGCCAACCGAGTCACATACTGCTCTGCAACTGAAATTCTGTGATCCTGGTGGGGAATTCCTGATCCCCTAGCTGAACCCAGTGCTCTCCTGGCAGACAGAAGTTTCCAGGTACCACCTCAAGATGTTGTGATCTTTACAAATCTAGGCCAGCCAGGTTCTTCCCACTGGCAGTGAAAGTTGAAGCACTCTTGGCCTTTGCAGCTTATGGTTGGCATCACTTGCCACGTTGTCCCTCCTACCTAACAGCATGCTGGGTGTTCAGATTTTACCATTTCTCTAGCTGTGTGTCTTTCCCAGTTTAGTGGTAGACCTGGAAGATGAGCAACTTGGTTTTTTTTAACTAATGCAATGTCAGGTTAAAACAAACCAGTTACCTTTGAAATGTTCTCAGACCCATTTTAGAGAGCTATTATCTCCATTTAAGAGGAAAAAAAATGAAAAGCACAGATATCAAGGAACGTGCTCACCTTTATGCATGTTGCCGAGAGAAGAACAGAACCCGTTACTCAAATTGATGAGCATGGGTACACCCTCTGTATTCTGATGTCCTTGGCAATATGGAACAATATTTCCTCACATGTGATTTTGCTCTTTATCTCTTTTTTTTCTCACTCTCATAATCATTTTCTTGAAGGGTTTGTTCTTAATTACAGTAAATATTTTTCCATTTCTGTACAGATGGGAAATGCACTGGAATAGAACGGGATGGTTTAAGTCCATCATCTGTTCATCTCTTGATAGAGATCAATATAGATTAGAGTCTGTTTATCCATATTCATTTTCAAAAACCAGAATGATATGCAACAGATTTATAATTAAGCAGAAGTGATGATGATGCTGTACAGCTTAGTTAAATGGATTTGCTACCATATATTAGAGGGGAAGCCATAAAAACAGAGCAGCTGCTACCATTTTTTCCCTCCGTGCTACAATTTGCATGAGAATCCTACATCCTAAATCAAGTCTGAGGTCAAAGTTTTCAGATCTAGGGGTCTAATAGTAGTCATTGAAAACTATTCTGGGTGCCCAAATAAGGTGGCTTCATTTGCAGGGGGATGAACAACCCCAGCGAGGAGTGAAATCGAATACATGTACTCAGGGATTTGTGTGTCCAAGCGCAGCAGCAACTTCAGGCTCCTAGGCCTGTTGAGCTCAGAGTTTCTCATGGAGCTCCTGCTTCCCAGCTTGGCTGGCAAGCATGTCACCCCCATCGCTTGGTGAGGACATCGGAGCACCCCGGCCCCACGACTCTCATCTCTCAGCTGACAGAGCTGGGCTTTGCGGGTGAAATGTTGTCCTCACCGAGCACAAAGGGTGCTATTAGCATCGTCCTTGGTGGAGTCAGGGTTTCACAATACCTCATGTTCCATCCACAATGAAATCACCGGGGTTATTCATGAGGCAGAGATACTAGGAGATAGCCCTCATGTCACGGAAAAGGATGGGCTCAGGTACGGGCCTGTGAAATCAGCATTACCCAACCGCTGCCACGGGGAGCTGTTTCGTCTCATTATTAGCCACAGTGATTAAGTGTCTCAGGTGATTCACAGACCTTGTGTTGCCCATCAACAGCAAAAGCCATTCAGGGTTAGATAAATGCCCTTAAAATGTGTTCTTTAACACACATAGCTCACAATAACATCAATAGCTGTGGTGTGGATCATCTCGATACAGTGAAACTTCGCTTGTTGCCACTTGGGTGTTTAAACACAGGATGCCTAACAGCTCTTGGAAACTGCAAGGTGGCCCCAGTTAAGAATGAGGAATGAGCAGTGATGCTGATTAAATAAGTGCTTTGCTTAGCGAGAGCAGCTTCTGGCAGCCCAGCCCTACAGCGTGCTCCACATCCAGCACTTCCTCAGCACAGCCAACAGTAAGAGCATGAACCAAGGGAGTCGTTCTGATGTGTATGTGCCAAATTATTGTTTTTAGAATTAAAGTCAGGTCACCATTTCTCAGTTCTAGGGTCTCTTTCATTTCCAGTTAGCTCTCTACAAAAAACATCCCAGCTTTTGAGCCCTCCACGCTACTTACGGTACTTTTATTGATGCGAGCACTTTTAAAGAAGGAAGAAGCTTCTTATAAGCAATGGGATCGGAATACACAGGGATTTTTGAAGAAACATCGCTGCTCACAGTACGCTGGGATTTTTAAAAATGCCTGAGTACAGCATTAGCATCTTGAGGCAGCTAAATACCTTTTTTAAAACCTGTCCTTTACTCTCTCTGATTGATTAATGGGACATTTCTTGTTGTGAATAATTCAATGCCTTGGAACAGTGTTCCAATCACAGCTGATTATAAATTAACACTCATTTTAACTGATGCAGATAATCACGCCGATGTTACCGCAAATACGTGATCAGGCCTTACATAGGGATGCTGTAACGTAAACAAGAGGCTGAGAACTCCATTCTCTGACGATGCATCACTCTCAGGTAATTTCTAAATATTTCATCATTGTTTGGACTGCATTCAGATTGCATAGGATAACTTGCTCCTGATAAACTGTTTCCTTAGGTATCATTAGCAACAAGAAGGAGTAAGATTTCCTTTGATACCAGCTTAAACACTTGCTGGGGATACTGGAAATCAAAACACCTTCCCCAGACTCCCTTGAGAGGCCACACTTCCCTTCTAACCAGCAAAGAAGTTTAACCAGGGGAAAGAAATAGCAAAAGACTGATAAATAAGTTCATGTTTAATGTAGGATCGAAGTAAAACACAACAGCTCACAGCACTGCGGACAGCAACCGCTTGCCTGAGTTTTCCCTCCTTGCTGCTGGGAATGGGAGAGCTATTGACCTTTTGCCATTACTTGCACTCTGTTCCCCCTCCCAAGATTCATCCTCTCCCTCTGTGGCAGAGCCCAGAGTCAGGACATGCCTGCTGGCAGAGCCAAGCACTGCCTGCCGTCCTGTTTTGAGCACACTCCTGCCTTTCTTCACGGAGCAGCGAGAGCTACTGTGGGGCTCAGCGAGATTTTTCGGCTCATTTCTTTATGCCTTTTTAACCCACAGACTTTCACCACTCAGATGTGACACGTACTTTCCACAGCAGCACTACAAACATATTTCATTCTTGAGCTATTCCGATTCCTGCTCACCATTCACAGAAAGTCATGCAAAGTGAAACATAAATACAGACTCACGGTGTGGGGCTAAATTTTTTGCATATATAGTATTTGCTACATACTTTTGCACATACAGAAAATTCTGGCCCTATTTCTATCATTATAATTTTTAATTTGCCACATTAGTGTCACATTAAAGGCTTTATTTTATTAGGCTTGTTAGACTCCAGTATAAAATTCTCACATATTATTTCAGGCTCTCCTGTTATTTCGGAGTGAAATGACCACTACTAGGAGAAGTAGTAAGGAAGGATCCTCCTGAGATTAAGCTGAAGCCCTGCCTATATCACTCGCCTGCAGACACAGACACCACAGTAAACTACTCTGTAACTCAAGTCTTACCCTGCACATCCCTGTCTTGTTTTAAGCCCAAAAGTGAGGTTTTACTGCAATGAAACGCAATCTAGAAAAGGCACTTCTAGTTATCTGTGGAAGTTGATCTCAGCCATTAAAAATTTATATATAGCAACTCTGTGGAGAGGAAAAACACGAGCATTAAAATAGCCCTAGCGTATTATATAATGCATTTTCTTTGTATTTATGTTTCTTTCCAATAGCTATGTTTTTTTTTTTTTTTTTTTTTATTGGGAAATACAGGGAAATGAGCTGTAGCCTGCATTTTCGGATAGATTAGTCAATCCTCAGTTCTGCTGCACACCAAAAGCAAACAATAGTTCCTAGCCATTACCCACAGTGTGAGTAATGCTCATCAGTGATAACAGCTGAGCACGCTTCTCCAAAAGTTCCAGGTTACGAATCCCATCTGGAATGAAAACACACGTTTTGCTGTACAAACCAAGTGGATTTTGGAATGCTCAGCTGAAAAAAACCAAACCAACTTCCGCTAGTCAATTTTGAATTACAATCTTCCATAAAAGGATTTCATATTTGTCTCCAGAAATAAAACCTTGGTCTTTTAACAGCTGTGGTCCAGCCTAAGCCTGCTCATAATCATTAGGCAGGGTAATGTATATTTATTAATTCTCACCTCCCCTCTCCCTTATGTTTGATTGTCAGGTTTAGTCAGGCATAAACACGAAGCTTTTGTGCAGTCAGAACATCTCATGATTTTTCATGCACACTTCGCTTTGTTTGTCTACAGAAAGGACTGTGGGGTTGGGGTTTGCTCGGATATCAGGGCATTTCGCTCAGCCGTCACATTTTGACATTTGATAAGTAATTAACTAAAGGGAAGAACAGCTGTTAAGAAAATGCTTAGTGACAGTACGTAGATGATTTAAGGCCATTTCATGAACCACGCAAGCCCCATTTAAATCTAAAATGTCATGAGATGCACAGCAAAAAATTGCACGATGCCTTTCCTTTGCAGTCCAACAAAGAATTAGCCTTCATCAGCTTGAACACCTGAACGCACCATCAAATACCCCGTCACCTACGGCAGGGAGCTTACATGCCCTTCTGTAAAGATCGCACGAACAACCTTATGGCAAATAGTAAATACAAAATACAAGAAACTATTACAGAAATAGGGATATTACTGGATTTCTTTCTTAAACTTCAGCAGCATTTTCGCAGCTTTTATGTTATAATTTTTCTCACGTCAATAATCTGGACTAAGAGATCAGACAGACCACAGCTGGTACGTCTGAAGCAAAACCGAGCGGTAAGCTACGTGCAACACTATGGACAAAACAGAGAAGAGGTTAAAAAGAACGAGCAATATGAGAGGAGCGTTACAGAGGTGGTAGACAAGGAAGGAAAGCAGGTTTATGAATGAACCGCTCTGAAAAGCCAGCTCTCCAAAGCAGATCCCAGGTGCACACCGTTGCTGGTACTTGCACAGCAGATCAACCACACTGATACCGACCTGCGGCCGTCCTAAGACTGCCACCCATAAAGGCAGGTTATTAGTTCGCATAATACAGATGGGAAATAAATAATTTTGCTTCTCTAACGATACCTTCTTGAGGATCTCCTTACCTGGACCTTAGCCACAGTACTTAGAATGATATTAATAGATTTCTCTGAGCTCTTCAAGAATTTTGACCTCAGATGGCTGCAGCAGCAGGTAGCGGATGTGCCAACCTGCAAAGCAGCCCGCACGGGCCGCGCCCCGTCATTAGGAGTTCTGCCATTCTCATTCTGCAACTGCTTCACCGAGAGGTTATTATTCTGGGACAGGCATTCAACCTCAGGTGATTGATAATAGTTCTTACGTATGCTTCAGAAGAGAAAAAAGAAACGAGGTACAAGCACCTAAGCACCCCTCCCCATAGCCGCTGACTGTAACAGATCTGTCCCAGAGAAGCAGAAAGCCTTGCTGTGCCTCCTACCTGCCTGCAGAAACATTCCTACGCACATCTGGCAGAGCTGAGCATCCTGGTCAGCAGAAGACACGAACAGATCCGCTCGGCAGGAGGCCATTGTGCCACATGGGGCTGGTTCTGAAAGTATTGGTATGTTTTCCCCTTCTGTCAAAGAAAAGACCAGTTGGTTAAACCTTGCAGGGGGGAAATTACTTCTGCTTTTAGAAATGAGGAAGAGTGAAAATGTTGTCCAGCACCGCTTGGGGACGTACCAAGATGGCCGCAGAACGCGCGCTCCTGGTGTGCGGGGGAACACAAGCGGCTGAGCTGCGAGGGGAAGGCGGCCATGGACGCCATCCAAAACAAGGCAGCGTGTCACCGACGTGGTAAATGCTGCAATGTCTGAGCACTACGAGACACAAGAAGTGTCAAGGCTTCACAGAAGCAGACAGGAGCGCTCAGGGCAGAAGCCTCACAAGCATGGCAGCCATAACCGGACTGCAGGGAGGGGAAGGGGCGCTCAGCGCCGGGGATGGAGCCCGCAGCCTGCTGCAGTGGTGGAGATGTGCCTCTCTGGGGCCGCACCAGTTCTGACTCCCTGGGGCTGTAGGGCAGCATCAGAGACCAGGTGAGGCTACTGACTGCCAGCAGGGAAGGGGAAAAACATAACCCAGCTGCCTGTGGGGGCCTGTGACCCTTCTCACTGGGCTGAAACAAAAAGCCTTGCAAGTTCCTTGAACAACAGCTACTGAAAGGTTGGGCCTTTCACACGCAAGCCCAGCAAACCCGACCTGGGGACCATCAGTTAAGCAACAGGCTGTAGTGGGAAAGGCATTTCCTAGCATGTTCAGGAGGGCCAAGGACCCCAGAAAAAGCAGGAGCCCTGAATCTTGGCAGTCACAAACCATCAGGATCGTGACTATTGGAAGGCTTTTCTTTCTCAAAATGAAATTAAATCGCAAATAAAATATGACCAGAAAGGTATTCCTATATTCAGAGAAGCTGACATTCAGCGATGGACATGAGACTATATCAGCACCGAGCTTTCTCTGGGTGGTTAGTGCCAGGATAAAACAACAACCAGAGAGTAGGACTTGTGTACATTGCTATGCTTATAATTCAGAATTAATACAGAACACAGAGCCACCGCTTTTACAAAATCCTTTTCGGGACCATAAGTATATTTTAAGCCATT
This sequence comes from Penelope pileata, assembly GCA_013396635.1. Taxonomy (NCBI): domain Eukaryota; kingdom Metazoa; phylum Chordata; class Aves; order Galliformes; family Cracidae; genus Penelope; species Penelope pileata. The sequence continues at coordinate 144,869 of WBMW01002662.1, forward strand.
CGCAGGATGCTGATACGCATTTATGAAATTGAAAAGCTAGCCCCCACAGGCAGTGGCACTGCACTGGTGCCTCAGTTTGTGCCGTCGTTAATACGATGCGATTTAGCCGTGGAGCAGTCGCTTATGAGATTACTCAGGGTACACAACCAGAAACCTCCATATGGATGCTGTTCCCAACTAGTTGCTAGCTGGAGGTCAGCTGAGAAGGCTTCTGGCACACAACAATTACACAGCAAAATCAACAGAAAGTGTAAAGCTGTTCTCCAGAACAGCAGCCAAGCAGATCTAATCTGACAGCACAGTGTACCAGATTCAGGCTGAAATTCCAAGGCTTCAAGGTACAGTTTTGAAGGGTGTTACAGATAACTTGCTGCATATTATTGTCTAACAGCAGCACCTGTAACTCATTTAAGAAGTTGTTTACTCGGAATGGCTCTCCTACCACAGCATGCCACCTGGCACAGAGCAGCTAATGAGATCCTAAAGGATTTTCAAATAAAAGTTTAGCATTTGCTTAGCTGAGACGCTCTGCCCCGTGATAATTTATATTAATACAATCCTCTGCTGTGCTTTCAAATAAGCGCTGTAGAACTGAGCTGATGTTTATTTTGTTTTTTTTTAACAATATCGTTCTGGAGCACCTCTCCTACAAGGACAGGCTGAGGGAGCTGGGCCTGTTCAGCCTGGAGAGGAGAAGGCTCCAGGGATTCCTCACTGCAGCCTTCCCATACTTGAGGGGAGCTTGTGAACAGGAGGGAGACCGACTTTTTGCATTGTCTGATAGTGATAGGACAAGGGGAATGGCTTTAAACTGAAAGAGGGGAGAGTTAGATTAGATATTAGGAGGAAATTCTTCACTCAGAGGCAGTGAGGCACTGGCACAGCTGCCCAGAGAAGCTGTGGATACCCCATCCCTGGAGGTGCTCAAGGCCAGGTTGGATGGGGCCCTGGGCAGCCTGAGCTGGTGGGTGGCAGCCCTGCCCACGGCAGGGGGTTGGAACTGGGTGGGCTTTAGGGTCCCTTCCAACCCAAGCCATTCTATGATTCCTTCTAGAACTCTAAATGTAACAGATACAGCATAGATAATTTGCAGGGTAAAAATCCTATTTTCATTTCCATCCCAATATCTAAAAATGAATGGTACATCATTGAAATTGTTGGCTAGCAAAGAGATTCAGCCCCAGAAGGGAAAAGGGCCTTTCTACTGTGAGAAATACAGCCAGGACGGTGGCTGAGTTAAGCATGAGCTCCTGACAGGCAAAGGACACGATGTATACAAGCATTGTTGCTGCTGGTTCTGGTTTAAAACAAAGAAACAAAAATGTGAATTAGCGGCTGCAATAAATTGCCTTTTCCAGTAGGAGCTTCGATACTTACATTTGTACGTATATTTTTCCAGTCATTCACAAGCGTATCTCAAAGGCTCTTGGGAAGTGTGTGTCAATAAATACCCTGCTTACGATTTGTGCGAGGGGAGTTGCCAGCGTTAGCTGGGGTTCCCCCTACCTCCAGCCACTGCAGACTTCTCCTAGTCCAGGGCGCCAGGTCCTTGGGGCTCATGAAGTCCTTGCAAGGAGCACATCGATGTCCTCGAACCACACCTGGTTATGCCAAGTGTCAGGGGTCCCGAGAACACAGACGCACTGGGGGAAGCAACACCCACATTTTCATGTTTCAGATGACATCCAGCTGAGTGCTCTCGGCAGTGTTGTTTTCGCTTTTCAGTTGTGCTGGGGGAAGAGCAATCTGCCAGGGCTCAGCCTACTCACAGCCTTCTTTCTGCCAAGCGCGTTCCATGGGGACAACGTGGGCAGCAGCCCCTGAGCTCCCGGAGCAGCAGCTCAGCCAGCCTTTGTGTGCCCCGGGGCTCGACGAGGGCTGCACGCAGGACAGCGGTGCCATAGTCAGCCCATTAAGAAATAGCAGTGACCTCAGATCTCTTTGGAGCGTATCGATTTTTCGAGCACAGCGTGTGCTGTCTGCTCAAAGAGCGGCACCTGGGCTGCCTGGCGACGATGGCAACCACGAGTAGGTGCCCAGGAAGTTTGGACATTTTACCTCTCTTTGAATTATCACCTTCCCTGAGTTCAAGCCGCCAGCTGGAATCACTTGCTATCAGTGATGATTCTCATTCCATGGTTTACAGATTTTCGTAGCTCATTATGAAGAAAGCCATTTTTAGAAGGCCTGGGCAGCACATGCGTGCATCGCAGCAGCAAGCCACGCTTCTGTCCCCTCGCATGTATCATGGCACTGTTTGCTCCCATCCTCCCTGTAGTACAGTGCATTCTGTGTTGTGAATCATTTCCATGCAAAAATAGAACCCACTGATGACTCCGTGTTCACTTCATAACGGAGAATCAAGGGCTGGCACCCCGTAATTACAGCGCCAGGTTTAGTGGCATTGCAACAAATTGCTGCACAGACAGGCTCAGGTGTCAGCTGCAGAGAGATTAACAGAGCCCCTGAACAAATGTTGCCTAATAAAACATGATTTAAAAAAATATATACTCAATTCTGTTCCTTGGGGAAGGTTGAGAACAACACATAGATATTCAGTGCCATGTCCAAAAAGGGGCTCGGATATTTTAGCATTTGATAACACCGTATCAAAAAGCAAAATGAAACACTCGTGCTCACAATGCTGCATCGGGTGTCTATAACCCCTGTGAAATGAAATGAATGGGGGAATTAAACACCAAAGAATCCGATTTACACTGTACAACCTGCCGGGGGTGGGGAAGGAGATGCTTAGGCCTGGCAGCATTTCGGCCGCCTCGCTGTGCTGCAGAGCGCTTCTGCTGAGCTGTGCCTCCTGGACAGGAGCCACTGAGCCAGGAGTGCTGTCTTCATCAGCAGAGTGCCAGGGCTGCTGGAGTAATCCTCCAGGAGGCCGACGGTATTAACCCAGGCTCACTGCCACCCCGACATGGCTGCTGAGCTCCTCTCCAGCCCGGAGCTCGCACCTGCCTGGGACGTGGGCAGGGAGAGCGTGAGCCTCCCTGCAGCAGACCGTGGAGACATCCCCTTCAGTGCCTGACTGCGGCCAGGACAGATGTTCACTTTGTGAAGCACCGTACTGATTGGAGGCTTTGCTGTTTTCCAGCTGCTCAGCACAGCCGTTATTTAGTTCTGCTGGAAGAAGAGGCTGCTTTATTACTTTCGCTTCCAATTTAGCAAATCCAGTCAGGTGAACTTAGGCACCAGCTGTTTAATCTTATGTAACACTCCAGTGGTAGAATAACTTGAGCATTCTTCAGTGTAAATACATCAAACTCAGTTACTATTTTTTTTTTTTTTTTTNAGAAGAGAGTTACTCAGCGAGGTGCAGAATGCACAGAGGTGACACAGAGCCAGCCCAGAGCTACACAGGTGGGTACAGCCTCTGTGGGGTAGCTGGCAGCTGCATCGACAACGCGCAGGGTACGCTGGGGGAAGAAATGGGTCAGAGCTGCCGCAGCCTTGATTTGATCTCTCGCAGCACATCAGGAATTGCACATGACAGAAGCCAGAGAAGTCATGAGACGGAGCGCTGCGACTGGAGCGATCAGGATCAGCCTCGCTACTGCGAGAGCTTGAGGGTGTTCCAAATTTTATGGAATGGTAATTTAAGCAAGAAAGGAATTCCATACATCACCTTTGTGCCACGTAGACATGATATGCATCCCTTCTACTCGCTCTCATTTTAAGGTGAATAAGTAGTCGTACTTTGGCTCAGTTTTGATCTGGATTCATCTTGGCCATACCTCCGAAATACACCTCCTGCTGAACCTGGCAGATACTCTTGGTTCTTTTAAACCCATAGAAGGGAAGAAACAACACATTGTTTATCTGGTCTGTTGTTATGGGATGCTCAACAGTGGCAACAACACGTATTGCTTTTCAGTATGCACACCAATAAGTGCCTTCAGCACTGAGAAGTCAGAAAGAGAAAGCTGAGGAGTTTTGGTAGCCTTCCTAAGGCACCTCGGCCCAAATCCTGTGAACACGAGCCCACGTGTCACCCTGCTTCCAGCAGCAGCCTCCCGGCTCTTACAGAGACACTTCTCACAAGGCAGCTCTTCACAAGCTCTGCTTAGAAGATTGACGCCCTCATGCACTACAAAGGCCACAGGCATGGGAACAAATGGCCACGAGTGTAACAGGGTATCATATACCAGCGGAGACTAAGTCCCTGTTGATCGCTAGGGTGTTAATAGCTGAGCTTATTATGTCTTTCTGCAATCATCTAAGCAGTCAATATCTCATATTTGTGGCTGTCTCCCTGACACTGAAGTTGAAAAAGAGAACAGAGTCAGTGCCTCAACAGCTTCGGCGTGAGGCCCGTTAATTTAGCCTATGGTTAGTGGCAGAGGAGCAGGCACACGTTCTGCTCAGCTTGTTTTGCTGTGGACAGGGCAACTTCCAAGACAGGACAGCAGCCAACAGCAGAGCTGATGAGCCCAAGGGCTCAGCTGATCTGAAGTACATGGGTGTGCTGGGCCACGCACAGAGCTCCTGTGCCTCAGCTGACGTCTGGCCATTTATGTACGTTTTGCATTTCAGATATCCATGGGTGTGTTATGAGAGGAAATATTCATTTGCATGATACTTACTGGAGCGAAGTAAATTTTGGAAGCCCTCCAGACAGCAGAACGTAACATAAGTAGTCTGGATTTTGAAAAAGAAATAATGGTGAGTTGAGGCATTACTTGGTTCCAGTTTTTGCAATGGTTTCTATCAGTTCTTACCTCAAGAGCCGTTTGTCATTAGGAATGCCATCAGGCAGCAGAAGAGAATTTACCACAAAATGAAGCACCTGTGTACTTGTCTGTGCACAGACAAGCCTGAGCACTGAGGTTGTCATCTTCAGAACAGCTGGATTTTAGACAGCTCTGGTCTGAAAATACCATAACCACGGGGATACCCACCGAGGCTACGTGCCTGCAGAAGCCCTATTGTTCAGGATGCTGAGCAGGGATAGCCTCTAATGAAAACCACTATGTAAGTCCCCATTCAGTAAATTTCATGCTCGACTTCTAGCACGTTTCAACTTCTTGAGTGAATCAGAAGCTTAATTGAATGGGGATGGACCTAAGCTTATCCTTAAAAATACACCGTACCCAGACCTGCCCCACAAACGGTCAAGGTACTGAATGAGGGCTTAGACCAGACATTGATGTGAGACTTCAGTGCCCTTTGATTGAAGTGTATGAAAGGGAGTCACAGGTGTGCTCCAGTGTTGAAATACATAAATCAGTTTTCCTATCACGTGATTTTCATCTGATTTACTTGCATGCAAACCTGGGAGCTGGAGAACCGAGAGCACATTCTGGTGCAATGTTGACAACCTGGAGGAAAAAGTCAGTATAGTCAGGAAGACGAGAGGACCTTCAAGTTACTGATTCTTGCCAGGCTTCCACACAATGGATGCAAATGATACAGGGGATCCAAAGGTAGAAACCAACTCACAAATATGGCCCATCATTTTGCACAGACATCCCTCAAGGTTCTGATGCTGCATAGGCACAGTTTCCCATAGCACCGAGGCTCTCTAAATGCTTTTCTGAATGCTGGTAATTGAATTATCTTACAAACTGCTCTGAATAGCGGAGAAATAATTACCTTACCATAAGCATCCTTTATCAGAGAACGTTTGGGGAAAAAACTGAGTAAAGATTGAATACTCTGAGGAGTCTTCAAGTACAAATGGAAGAATCATAGATCTGAACTGGGGCTGTTTTCTAGCTGGTGACAGGTTTATACAGGCTATCTTCAGTGGTGCTCTGTAGAAGTCCTGAGCAATCTTCCAAGCATCACCAAAGAAGATTTAAAAAAAACCCGTTCTTGTGAAGCAAGGAACTTCTTTACAGGGTATTGTGTCAGGCATCGCTTCCAGTTCCCCGTGGTACCGCAAGCACAGAGACTCAGGACAGAAGCGTTGCCCAGCAGGATGCAGAGAAGACAGCCGTTAGCAGTGGATTGAAGAGCAACTAAATGGAGTCCAATTCCCCTGCTCTATTTGTTGGCAAATTGAAGCTATCTCACAGAAATGAACAGAGATCAAAATAGTTCAGAATTGCTGGAGTCCAGCAAAGAATTAAACCCACCTGCTCCATTATTTGAGCAGAAAAATAAGTACAAGACACAGAGGAAGCAGCAGCAGCAGCATGTTTCACTGAGGGAAACTTGAAGGCTGAATATGCACGTTTATTTTGGGGTTGCTTGCATCCACAGGCAGGAAAGTGGTGGTAAGAACTGGGGCAACAGGGCAAGTAAGCAGCAATGTGAGCCTTTTACTACACAACTCAAAGCTCTCCTCTGGGAAATAAAAAGGTCTTAATACATAGAACTGTTAGAAGAAAAAGCAAAATATCCTGAGCAACACTTTGAAGCTCAGGTGAAACAGACAATAGAGGTCAGGTACCGAACAGAGATCCCCACAGCCCTTACCCACTTACAGTCTGAAAGCGAGCTTCAGCTATGGCTTCTCTCACTTGTATCCACATACATATACTGCTTACCTCCTCTTTAAAACATCAGGTGTCAGGATTTCTTCTCGGGGAATTTTCATGAGCGCATTGCTAGCATTTTCCCTGACAAACCTACAGAAGTAGGAAAAAAGTCTGCAGAAACACTTGCCAGCAAAACACTCGTTTTTGGTTCATAAATGGATACTCTCCTGCCTTCTCCCTTAAAACTGCCCGAGGCCTTCACAGCACCGAGCTGGGCTCCTGGAACAAAGCTGCATACTGCCTAACCACCCGAATAGCATTATTGACTGATGAAGTCGGTAAGCTAAGCGTCTTGTGTAGTTTCTCCTCTGGAGACATACTGGAAATGTAAACTATCATTTCAGTTTGTCTTCATTTTCATCAAGTGTTCCTCAAAGACTGATGAAAGCACAAACTGACATTAGATCCTAGCTGCTTCAGCAGTGAAATCAAAAATGAAGGATTCCTATGAAAACTACTGAAATAGCAAATCGATCCAGAGCTACGGTATGACCCCGTGACAAACTAAGAGAAGCCTCTCGTCTGGAAAGCCTCAGGACTCTTCCCCAGACGCGTACCAGGTCAGCAGTGACATTTTGCCTTTCAGCATAATCGGCGAGGTGGTGTGCCTCTCCCCTTGGAGGAAACAGCGCAGGTTTGTTAATGATTCTTCACTCTACGGTGCTAGCAGCGAGCAGATAGCTATCGGCATTCTCGGTGAAAGCATCCTACTTGGAGTAGGTGCAGAAGAGAAGGCTGGATTAAAGTTGAAGGAAGAAGTAAACAAATCTGAACACTGGATGCATTTTCCCCAGGCTTCTGATACGAAAACATAACTACATCAGATGCTCTCTGAGAGCTGCCAGTTTGCTTAAGACTATTCAGCAAATTACCTCGATAGCTGCTTGCCTACACTTCACAGATTGCAAAGAGGTACTCCTCTCTAAGATACAGGTGCAGAATAAGGTCTTTGAATTGATGGAGATGTTTTCAATCTACTTCACCAGCCAATGGCTTTTTTTTTTTTAAAAAAAAAAAAACAACAAAACTTCTAACATGGCAGACAGACTTAGAGGTAGCCAAGAAAGTAAGGACTATGAAACAAAAACCACACAATTTTCCCCGGTTTTGTTGCCTTTGTAGCAAGGATTACTCTTAAGTGCGAAACAGCAAAAGCATTTTATATCTGTCTTCAGTAGTCAAATGGAATTTATCAGAACCTTGACAACAGAAGCCACCCTTAAGTGTAAATCCTACCAGATAAGTCCTCAGTCTGCAGCACAGCCATTTCAGCTATTCCGTGAGGGGCCCCCAGCCTTGGTCTTGTGGAGATTTCCTCAGCATTTCTTCTCCTAAACTGAAGCATCCTTAGGGAAGGGGAGAACATGGGCAAACTCAAGGGAAAGCAAAAGCTGCCGGAAAATTTTCTGTAGCTTCTCTTCCAAAGCTCAGAGAAGAGGCACAAAAGGATTTTAAAAGGTTTTAGGGGAAGCTGCAGTCTGCAGAAACCCCCACAGCATCTATCCCGTTACGATGCTGCAGCGTGAGAGATTCAGAGAGAATGGAACAGCTGGCACAGAGGCTGAACTTCCCTGCATGTTTGGCCCTGGCATCAGCCTGTTTCAGAAGTAAAAAGCTCGTCCCACTGGTACAATAATGAATGTTTAAAAGGACAGGAAGAGCCGCTGCAAGACCTCGCGTGCTCTTTCTTTCCGATGCCCTTGTGAACTGGCCTGTGACTCTGGGCAGGGGGGGTGGCTCCCATACTTTTCATTTTGGCAGTCTTTTAGAATGCAACAGACACAAATAAATGTTTTGATATTAATTCCAGGAAAATGCCTAGAACTCTCTGAACTGGAGAGGCAAATTGCGCAGCCTGAGTCAATTCCACAATCTTAAAAATATTTCTAGTGACAGATGCTGCTTTATGAATCAATTCCAAATTATTGGAAATTCATACAACTAATCCACTAAGAAGCTTTGCTTCTAAGCATATTCAAGGCCTTTTGAATCAATGGAAAGACAACACTGACAGCAGAGCTTTAAAGCAGACTTTGGAAGAGTGTCCGCACATCGGAGGCTTAAACAACTTAGAGATATTGGGGAATTGAAAAATCTGCAGAGCCTTCCTGCTTCTGTCAACCAACTGCTTCACAGTTAACAAGAGGTTGGGGAGGAGGGAGGAGTTCGAAGAATTTTTTACCTCCTTTCAATACTAGTGTGCTGTAGCTGAGCGTGAAGTTAATTTTTGTTTGGTTTTTAAGTAAAAATAAAAACCAACGTATCGCTCATTCCAGAAACAAACAATTCCTCTTCTAGAATCCTGCCAGTGTAGAAAGCCAGTGGCAATTCATGCCCTCCAGCGCTGCCAGTTGGCACGTATCTGACTGCTGAAAAACGTGCACCTTCCAGGAAGGTAGCACAGGACCTTGCATTGCTGTATGGATGCAGTAGATAACTAACTCAAACTCGGGGCTTGCTGGACAAGCCAGAATGCCTTTTTGAATCATTACCGGAAGGTTGCCTTCCACATGCAGAACCAACCAGCACCAAAAGATGACTCAGTTAATGACTGAGGCAGGAATGGCGAATGACGAGCTGGTGTTGTTCGCTGATCAAGGTGTCCGTCACTACTGACAGCGCTGCCTTACTAACAGAAAGGTGCAACTTCCGGGCAGGTGCACGCCTAACCAAAGGTCTTACCTGTAAGATGGGGTGTTTGCAACTGAACAATCTAAAAACCCTCCATTCCAAATACACAGGCCACTAGTAGAGTGTTAAATGAGCTTACCTGTCACCCTTTCAGTGTGAGAACAACCTACAGCAGCAGGCAAGGGTCTTGGCTTTGCTCATGCAACAGCATTGAACTTGCACTCACTAGTAGGTGTTTGCATCAAATCTGCTTTTTCATTATTTTCTGAATTTGATATTCTCTCATCCTACCTGCTCCCTGTCCCCCTTTCCAGCTCCTCCTAACCTGCGATGCACTCATTACATGACACTGCACGACAACCCTGCACCCGTTTGCACGGTGATATCTGAGAGCAGGAATTAGCCTGCTACTCTGCATACATAAAGCACCCAGGAAAACGCAGACCCATTCTTGATCAGACTACTATGAATAATGCTCATTAATAATGTAGGAGTTACTGCATCAGATACTGTCGCAGTACTTTTGCACTGAGTACGTCTCATCTTAAGTTGCCTTTACCAAATCTTCTAGATCTTTTGAAAATCTCATCTTAAGGTATTCTATTTGGACTAGATTTGTGCATTCTCCTTAACCACCTCAGAGCTCTGAAGTTAAAGACACCAAAACAAACACTTCTCGATAGGTCAAATTGAGAAAGCAAGAGGAATTTCTTTTCTAGGGAGCAGCCAGCAAGGAGTTATCAATTTCAAAATAAGAACAGCCATTTGCATCATCTGAAGATGACACAGTCTGACATCACAGTCGTGCTTGCAGGAAACTGGAAAATCAGGGATCCCACCCACACCTCATTATTTCCTTTTGAGGTTTTCTTTGCAAACAGTGTCCTTGAAAGCCAATTTACTTTAGTGTATGCACAACTATTACAAACTATTTCTTCAAAATCACGGGAAATAAGTAACCTGACAAACCACAATTATTCTTGTAGAACTTTTTTTCAAAATGAGAAATTGGAGTAGATGCGGCATAGTTCTCACTCCAGTCACAAATCTGTATTAATACAAAATGCAACGTGTAAGTAGAAAAATACAGGCAAGGAAATATTGCGATGTGTAAACATACTTACGCAAACTCCCGACCAACTCTCTCCTGGTTCCCTCGCGATCCCAGAGATGATTCTCATTTTCAAAGTCTGTTAAGCACAGATTTATTATGCATGCCTGTATCATTTTGCCATCATCCTTTTTGGCTGAATGTGAATTTTTGACTTGGCGATGTATATGAATACATTGGGATATGCCATCTTAAGTATGTACCTTCCTCACTTGGAGGAGGATGGACCGCTTTTCAAGATTCACCTTACAAGATTTCTTAGCTAATTTGAGCATTTAATCAAAAATATAACATTCAGCAGACTAACTGAATTAGAATAAAGCTTAAGACAGACTGATGGAAAACAATGTTTTTAAATGCACTAAGGAGTTTTTAAAGTCCAATTGCCTGGGCTTTTTTTCCAGCTCAGTGCACTGCAGTGATAACTACGGAAATTCCCCTTATAGAACACTGCTGGTAAAGCAGTTTAACGTAGGTCACAACTAGACTGAGCTACTATCCACAACACAGCACAGTTGTATTACAGAAGCGATAAACGTAAATAAAAGCACTTTGCTACCCCATTTGTCCTAGGTTATCAAGCAGCTCCTGGAAGGGACCTCCTGGATGGGACCTCTGTGATGCAGCACAGATTCAGCTTCCTTACTTCCTTCCAGCCCTTTAGAGACCATTGATCCCATTTGTGAGGCTCAACAGCGAGCCTGCATTACCCTCCAGTGGGTCAATCAGCTGCATTCCTGCATTATGACCCTCTACCTCCTTCAGCTATACTCTTCAAGGAGTTTGATTTACCTTATTAGCAGGCTCCTAGCTTTCACTTTCTCCCTTATCCATTACCTGCCCTCAATTTATTGGCTGCATCTTAACTGCAGGCTCACCAGCTACTATTACTCATCCAGTGATACATTCCCCCAGGAAAAATCCACAACTCCAGGGATCAGGAAAGTATTTTCAGAACAGCTCACGGCCTTATCATCTTGAAGTAGTGATCTAGCATCTTCTCATTGCTTCTGTCGCCTTCTTTACCAGCTATAGGCCTGCTTGATGACTTCCATCACTGCTAGAACGAGTTGGAGACACTAGCATTTTATCAGACTGTAGCAGCAATGGCTGATCTTCCTTCCCATGGTAGCCTTTTAACAAAGGCAGCACACCATGATGGTCCTACAAAGCTAGAAGGCACTGTGACTCTAGAGCCACATTGCAATGGATCTCTTGAGATACACTTAGTCCAAAACCCTGTTCAACCATGGTCAGCCAGAGTCACTTGCCCAGCACTTTCTCAGTTCAGCTTTGAGCATGCAGGAACTTTACAGCCTCTCTGGATAACAGATGTAAGCGTTCTCCTCTTCAGATGGAGCTTCCTCTTTTTAAGTTTGTACTACAGGCCATTAGTTTCCACTTCTTTACATCCGTACCCCCAAAGACGTGCTTCTCCCATTATGCAAAGTACCAAGAAGAACTACAACCCCCATTTTGCAGTTTAACCGTGATATAAGACTTGAATATTTGACCCATAAATCCAAAACATTTCACTTAGATATCAGTAACACATTAAACAGAGCAGTTTTGATTCCAGTGGCAGAATGCTGAATGGTGAGCAGCTAAGATAGCTTAAAGATTGTCTCGTCAACCCATTCATTGTCTTCACCCATTCATGGTATGAATGGCAACCATCTTGGCCAAGGCACTCTGGCAAGAGCAAGCACCCTTGCCTCTTTTTACTCTAAGTTAGACACTTGCAAAAGCATCCTGAGTTGTAATAGAACACTGTGGCTCAAACAACTCCCAGGCTGCTGAAAGACACAGGATTAGCAGCTACAACTTCCTATCAGATCCTTGCTCACATTCCTTACCTCTAGGAGTGACACTTCCAGTAGTCCTACAATTCAGAATCTCAAAGTGGTGGTTCTGGTACACTGTCAAATTCTCCACATCCCATACCAGCTAAAAGCCAACATCTTGCATCCAGGCTGCCAGGCCACAGGATGTGCACCAAGCAAGTGGTTTTTCAGTCACTCATTTTGTAGAGGGCAAACCCTAACTGCCGTATTTGGCCTCCATGAACTTTGTGAATTCGATTTTTAACTAAGGCATTTCAGTGTAGACAATTTAAACACTTTTGACAAGTCTCCTTTGGAGAAGAAAGGTAGCTGGGCTTCTGGAGATCTGCACTCAGGTTGACCAGCTCTCCTAATTCTGCATCTCTACAGGTACAGATACTTCAAATATGAATAAAAACATTACGTAACTGCTCTGCTGGAACCAGTGAGGGCAAACAGATGAAGGGGCCAATGCTTCCCTTAAGGTCAGTCAGAATCCCCAACTAAGAAATTGTAGCACATACAGTATCAGTCAATTTTTATCCAGAGTACAGAGGCAAAATAGCACAAGCAGCCACCGGCATGCTTTTGAAGTCTTGGATTTGCTCTTGGTCAAAAACAGGTTTGTTTTTCATGTTAGAACATTTTTTATTTTTTTAATTGTCAATAAAAAGGGGTACAAGCACAATCATGCTTATTAGCAGGTCAGTAAGAGGAGGTTTTCCTTACATACTTTGAGCTGACTGCATCCTGAAAAGCAACAGACTCAGACATGGCAGTTTCAGAGAAGTCCAGGTGTGAGACTAAGTTACCCCCAAAGTAGCAGCTAATAGGGAATAAACTCCAAAATAATTAAAAGAAAGCAAACAGGTTTAGTTGTCTGAACAAGGAATTTTAATTTTAGGTCAACTATTGAACTAGGTCAACATCCAGTTCACAATGTCTACAGATAGTGGGCATAGCCAGTCACTACGGTAAGTATATTGAAGCACCAAGCTCCACACAAGACTGTAAAATACATTTTAAACTACTAGTAAGAAAGCTTCTTCAAGTCAACAATACTAATAAAGGGCCAGAGTTTATGGTCTAAGTTTTCACCTTCCAAGCTCTTTTAAGACAGCCAATCCATTGCATAAGCAAATCAAACTGCTACATACTGAAACACAGAGCAGCAACTGTATTGAACAAATCCTGTAAATAATTCAAGGATACATTGAAACAGTATGGGTAAATTGTAATTTTTTATTGGAAAACAAATATACAACTTGGAATGGATTTGAGGCAAATCGTGCCATAAGCAGATTTTTTTTTTTTTGAAAATAAGTGGCTAAACAAAGTTTAAAAAGCATAGTAACAAGAGGAGAAAATGTTTTCTGGTACAGGACCAGCAGTACAAAAAAAATTGTGTACGAGTACCTGGATAATACACCCGTTTTGCATTAGTGCAACTTTTAAGATTCATATTGTTGACTGTCAATCGTCCACAACGTTAAGACTCCACATTTCAACAACATGTTTACAGGTATGGCCACAAACAAGTTACTATGAAGTAAGTTAGGAGAATGACTTTTACACTACGTTAGCCACAAGCTATTCACATGGTTTTATCCTTCTGTCAACTACAGGAGTCTAACCTCAGTCATCAGAAGCAGAACAAACTCCTTTATGTACTAGAGAAGTAGCATCAGCATCTTGCTTTAGCTAAGGAATTGCTAATGCATGGTAAACCCTAACTTACTTTAAGTAACTTGTCACATTTGTCATACCTAAGTCTTCTACAGAAAGCTACTTTAAACAGTCCAGATGTTCCCTCATTTAACCAACTCCATCCAACTTTAGATGTGCAGAAGGGCTTAAATATCCAGAGTAAGCCACATGCAACATTTGTTACTTAGATCAATTTTCCAAAAATCAGAACAATGACAGTAAGATAAAGGAGAAAAACATGGAGGAATGGCCTTCTAATTACTATACATGCATATTCTTTTGACAGTAAGGGAAAAACCTTTTACAGATAAGTTACAAACAGAGAAAAGGCAAATAAACAATTTTGTACAAGAAATTTAACACATTCTGTACAACGTCTTCACTTCGCTGTCATCATTTGTACAAACTCTGCAAAAGGAAAGAGTTCATAAGTTATTCAGAGAAAAGGCTGAACTGCAAGATCTGACAAGTGACCTGCCTCACTAGTGCTGAATAACATTACAAAACCCTATTTTCAGTTCCATTCAAAAAATCATCAAGCCATTTCCCCTTCTCTAAGGGTCATGTCTAAGAACCTCCTTTTAATTAAGAAAATTAACAGCTAAGGGCTTCTACCTTTTGGTAAAAGTCAGTCCATCACAGAATTGGCAAACAGACTTAAGACATTTTAGCATTATCTCCCACCAACCTACGCAATCACTTTTACATGCCTCATCCTTAAAGCCATCAGTAGCTTCTGCTGGAGTCACAATCAGCTAAGCAGGTGTCCAGACAAAACATAACACTGGCTTGGATTTTGCAGCAAAATAGCTGAAGTCTTACTGCTTTGCCTGACCAGCTTTAAGCAACCAAACCACTGCTTATTCATAGCACGTGGGAAGTTAGCTACTATGAAGTACAACTGTTTGCTTATCTTGCTGAACCACAGATTTAGCTTAGTTTTTCAGGCACAACAATAAAAAGTCTTAAAAAAGCCACATCTACACCTTGGGAACAGTAAAGGGATTATGTGGAAATACCCTAGCTTGCGTTTCTAAGATGGTTGGAAAGCTGAAGTGAAAGCAAGCTTAGTTTTTCCGAGGAGTAAACAAACTGTCTAACAGAACTCCTTTTGCTTGCATAGCTTCATTTAAGTTTCAATATCAGAAAGTAGAAAGTTAATGCTGCAGCTGATGTGAGAAAATCTTTATTTTAAAAATGTTTTCTAAAGATCTTAAAACTCCTGGGTATTTTGGGGCCTTTTCTCCTTTAAAAATTAATTTTAAAAGCATTAATGAAAAATGAATGACTTGCAACAGGCCAGGTCATTCACTTCCCTAATGCCATTTCAGATGAATTTTTGTTAACAAGCAGTATAGTATGCCAACAGCTTGACTAACTTTCTTAATCTAATGGCTATTAACACCATTAGACCGATAGAATTCTTACACTGCACAGTTCACACCTGCCTTAGGCAAAAAGGTAGCAATAACCCACTCAAGTTTATGTAGAGGTACATGACATACATACCAGAAGATGTCAGCTTGATGGAACACTAGAACTGCTGAAAGGATCTCCCTTGTGAACACTGACTGTCCTACTTAAACTGGGTGCAGCTATCAACAACTACAGTCACCAGCACAGCAGGTACAACACAGTAACAATCTGTTAACAGCTCCTTACCTTCATAGTTTACTTGACCATCACCATCAATGTCTGCTTCCCTAATCATTTCATCAACTTCTTCATCTGTTAGCTTCTCCCCAAGATTTGTCATCACATGGCGAAGCTCTGCAGCACTAATGTAACCATTACCATCCTGGGAGGGGAAAAAAGACAGGTCTATTCCAGTCTTCCTAAGGCCTAGTGATTTAGGAAAATTACTAAGTTCAGCATTGAAAGTCAGCATACCTATCATCACAAAAATTTGCACAAGGCACTTGAGAGCTGCAAGCCTATCTTATGTACTGTCCAGGATCTCAGAGGGAGGTGAGGCACTGGCACAGCTGCCCAGAGAAGCCGTGGATGTCCCACCCCAGAGGTGTTCAAGGCCAAGTTGCATGGGGCCCCGGGCAGCCTGAGCTGGTGGGTGGCAGCCCTGCCCACAGCAGGGGGTTGGAACTGGGTGGGTCCCCTCTGACCCAAGCTATTCTATGAGCCGATGACAATGTAATCTTAAAGACATTTTAGAAGCAACTTATTCAATATAGTCTGCCTTGGCTGTCCTATCCTGAGGCATTACCATCACTAAAAGAGCAACTACCTTCACATGATGGATATCTACTCAAATCATGGGACAATTTGGTTCAACTGCCTGTTTCTCAGAGCAGATGCAGTTTCTCCTCCACCTGCTTTGTGGAAGCCTAGCATAAAAACCACAAAGCCTTCACAGGCCACTTTCACATATTCCTACGTCCCAGCTAGAATGGAATATCAAGATATGAGGGCATAGGGACTCAAAATTGTTGTTCTTCCCCACAATGCAAGATACTTAAGTGTTTTTGATTAAAAATGCAACTCATTTAAGGAGCTGATTAACTGCAGACACAGTAATTTGCTTAAAGACTAAGTGAAAGATTTAAAATATTCAAGAAACTGCCCTGCCAGCCTTAAACAAGTATTTTAATATCACAGCAAGCAAGACAGTACAGCAGGTCACTACTGTCACCCATGACAACTCATGTGGGTTTCAGGTACAGTACCCCAGTACACAACTTGAGCACGACTAGTTAACCTCTAAGTTCCAGATGGCAGGACTGCGAGTGCCCCTAATTCACTAAGGAAGCTTGTCAGAAGTCTGAGCTTTTCTAACAAATTCGAGGTAAACATTTTAGTACCTTGTCAAACACACGGAACGCTTCTCTAATTTCTTCTTCACTATCTGTATCTTTCATTTTTCTTGCCATCATTGTCAGAAACTCTGGGAAGTCAATTGTGCCATTGCCTGCAAGACAATTAGTTTGTTAGAAAAACATTTTTCAGTACTTTACTAAATAAGCAATTATTAGCAAAATCTTACCATCAGCATCTACTTCATTGATCATATCCTGTAATTCTGCTTCTGTGGGGTTTTGACCAAGCGACCTCATCACAGTCCCCAACTCCTTTGTAGTTATAGTACCATCACCATCCTTGTCAAATAGTGAAAAAGCTTCTTTGAATTCTGTGCAACAACAGAAAGTTGTTAGTGCTTTCAGCTTTCAAATGTAGAGCTTAACCATAAGAACTACTGCTGCTTATTGTAGATAATTACAAAACTTGGTATCACACTCTTAAGGATTTTCAATATAGAGCTCAGTCTGGCTAGAACTGTAACATCAGCAGGAGCTGCTGTCCAGATGAGGTTTCCACCACTCTACTGATCACTGCATTCTGACCTAAAAAAAATGAAAGGTCATCCATTTCAGAAGCACTCAAATGTTTGCTACAAACTATCTTGAGCCAGAATCCCTAATACAGAGCTGAAAGGAACAGCTATCAACTAGAATGACCCACATTCCCAGCAAGAATTACTTCTTATGAAAAATAGGAATTGCATTGAGTTTGGAAGTAATACTCAAAAATCCAAATACAACAGCTTAACAGCACCTCTGTTGCTGGTAAGAGACCATTCAATGAAAAGGGTGTAGTCAGACCAAAAGTAGAACAGTTTCATTGCAATTCACATCTGCTGAACATGCAACTCTGAACAACCACTGAAGCCACAGTATGTGGCACGACAGCTCTAACATTTGGCCATGGCTGACTAAAAAGGAACTTCTGCTTTTCTCCCACTGAAGAGCCTACGCCTACTCACAACAGCTTCAGTAATCACTTGTTGAAGGGGAAGAGTCACTGCAGTCACATCAATTTCTGAAAAGCTGCTCAGAAAAATCACTCCAGCTCTACTATACCCTAGAACAGCCTTCACTACAACTAGTCAAGAACAGTTTCAAGCCTGGCTGTTTTTCAATGCTACCTCTCCAGCCCCTACAATAGCTGTACTGTCGCCAGCAATATTAATACAAGCATAACATGTTTAATTGTCTAGTCCAAAAATGGAGTTGGTTTTAATCCATGCCATCTGTTTTTCTTCAGCTACAGACCTTAACCCAGTTCACTGGACTGTAGCAGTTCATACAAAATTACAGTTAAGCATGAAAAGCCTCATTTATTCCCCTTGCAGTTTAGCTCCTTCTGTAGAATTCAAGGCACCCAAGATCACACATTTGGAGAACTAGCTAAGGAGCATTAGAAATACTTTCAAGAATTAGTTTTTCAACATCTTCAAGCAGTCACCTTCCCAGATGGTGGTTCCCTCAGGTCTGAATTAGTGAAGTACAGCATAACGCCCTCACCCATTTCATACTCCGGAACACTGGAAATGAGGTATAAACTGGCAACTGTCAAAAATGCAACTACAAAATGCTTTCTGTAAGCTCACAAATGCAGCTATGATACCAGAACCACAGCTGAGTCCCACCCAGGAAAAAAAAACAAAACCTCTTCTACCTCTTCAGTTCCAAAAGCCAGCTCCTACTATTTAGCACACAAAAATCAGAGCAAAGGCTACTACAGGACCAGACGGAACAGTTTCAAGCGGGTATTTTTACCATCACAGTGCCTAAAGGAGCCTACTCAGGCAAGCAGCTACAACCTGCACCTACAGTACCTTGCAAACAGTCTTCTGAGCTAGTTCCAGATAGCTTGGAGACAAGCGAGTTTGCTAGGATTTAAGTTTTACACCAGGGAAGATTTTCAGGTGAAACCAGGTAGCAGGGACCATAGACTGTCATCATTCAACTACCAGAAAAGACGAACAGTCTCCAACTAGAGACAGGTACTCAAATGCTCCTCAAAACAGCCAGCTGTTAACCAAAGCCAAGGATGAAGTGGTTGACTACCACTGAAATCCAAACATGAAGCAGACTGCACAGTACTGCAGTGACTGGTTAAAAAGTGGTGAAGTTCCTGCTAAATGCAGATGTAAAATGCTTGCTACAATTCAGTAGTACATTTTGAGTACTTGAGATGAACCACTCAAAGGACAACTTTGCCTTCCTCCCCTCCTCTCCCAAAAGATGCTGTAGACTGAGAAACAGTTATACATCATCACTCTACTCAACCACAGCACATCCCCCTCCCAGATGATGCAGCAGCCTTCAGTGCATCGCTCCTCCCCCTCTCACGAAGTTTAGAGGGCTATGCTTGAACTTCCGCAGAAGAATGTCAATTGTTCTCCTCAGAACCACCAAGAGCTCATGACTTAAACACAACTATTTCTACCATGAATTAACTTCTAAATAGCTGTTGTGGCCAGCTCCCTGGAGAACCAGAGGGCACTAGGGAACAAGGTGTAACGGAACACCATACATAGGCCTGCTTGTTCAGAGAGTCTATTTAGAGACCTGAGGTCTGGTGGAAGGAGGTATTGCAAACGACACCAGTTGCCTTGGGACAAAAGCATCTTTAGGTTTCCTTGACCACCCACATCAAATAGTTCAGACCTATTTACCTTGTTTAATGCAAACCTTAACCAAAGGGATACTCACGTGACTTGGCAAATTCAGTTACAAAGCTATAGCTATCGTTCACATTCTGTACCTACTCGACCTATAAAGCTAAGTCTTTCAAATGAAAAAACAGTCCCATCAAGTTTTTTTACCCCTACCTACAACAAAAAGCTTCAGCCTTACGTGACCAATGATTCCCGAAGTTCTCACACAGCAGAATGAACAAACATCTGGAATCTTTGTGATCTGGTGCATCAAGGCAGAGGAGAAAGTCTTTTTGTACCTAGGAGAATTCTCTGCTTTAACTACTTAATCCTCCCACTTCAGAAAGGGAACGCTGTCTCTACCTTTAGTACCATTTTCTTATGCCCAGCTTGGCATCAAAAGGTCAATAGCTGCACATGAGCCCCTGCTAATCCACTTCAGTTTAAGACTAGCACATAACCACAAACCTTGACAGTCATGCAAAACATCTTATAGTCTTCCCATTCAGAACACTGACCTTCAACAGCAAAACTAAGCAGAATGCTGAGACAGCTCCAACTGTTCCTAAATACTAGTTCCTTAACAGACCAGCAGTAGACTTATGCCTTCACACTAGAGGGTTATGGTTTACTTGCAGACGCATTTCCTTCTTGAAATACCACAGCTGAACTGGAAGTGACAGACCATTATTCCTTCCACACAGATGAAGGCTCTCTATTTTCAGTATGACAAGCTTGTTAACACTCACTTTTGGCTTTGGGAACCACTACACTATCATCACTAATCCTGAGGAAGCATTAAGAAAAAGCTTCCTGTTTATATTCCATGATCAGCTAGATCAACTAAAAGTTTCAACAGGTAAGAACTGAAACAATTAACCATTACTGAAAAGGCAAAAGTGAGAACTGCTGAAGTCTGCTCCAACTAAACTGACCCCAAACCCCTTAAGGAGATGTAGGCAACTTACAGAAAAAACTCTCCAGTTGAAACTAGGTTTGGCTTGTGCTTACAAGACAGCACCATGGTAACACATAAATAGAGTAAGGACTTTCCACAAAACCATAGTCTCTTTGAGTTAATGCATGCTTGTGACATCTAAAAGCTACCAGAATAGTATTTTTACACTTAAATTTAGCAACCGCAATGAGAACAAGCTAGCTCACTTCTGTTTAACAGTGCCTTCAAGAACCACCCCACAGTTAAGTAGCATTATCACCTAGATGCTGTTACTTGCATGTATGACTTGGTACCACATTACATCAGCTGAATCTGAACACTCTCTAAAAATCACTTCACCTGACAGCTGTGCACACATCCTAGTACTGAACACTTCTTAGATCAGAAAACTCTAAAATTGTAAAGCATCCATAGCAAGACTGAGTTCTGCATTACATTCTTGGAGCTGTATTGCAGCTCCAAGTCATATCAATTACTCAAGCTAAAAATCAATCCTCAAAGTTGAGTGGCAGGTACTAGTTTGTGCAGCCTGCAGAAGAATGAGACTAAGCAGACGTTTTAGCCACTAGTAGACAGTTATGTGCACAGAACTCAGTGTTAGGGGGCTGGTACTAAAACTCAGGAGCTGCATCTTTGCTTAAGCATCTCAGAGCAAGCATCAGACCTTCAGAACAGTGGAAAGAGTATTTATGTCCAAGTACACAATGCAGATCCAAACACAGAATATTAACAGTTGTCATTACGAAAGCAGTGTCTGCTGCATCTAAACAGCCCCTCTGAAACATCTCCACTGACAGGAGGCTGCCAAGGAAATTTGTTTTGCCCTTCTGCTAAAAGAACATTTCAGATTCCAAGTCTTCACCACAGATTTTTCCCCACTTTGTTTGCATTTCAACAGTTCTGTAGTCAGTTGAACTATGTATTGAAGTTGTCTGCTAACACAGACCATCTTTACAAAACTCCAAATTCATTTCATCCCCTGCTGTTTTACAGAATGCAAGCCTTCAAGATTTGGCCAACAAGTTACAGCATTCCACAGTATCTCCTCAGTATCCAAGAAAGCTCAATATCTTGCATAACACAGACTGTCACTGGATTAAGAAATGTGCCAGGTCAAGTAGGAGTATCAACACAGCATATGAAAACCTCACCTGCAATCTGCTCTTCTGTCAGTTGATCAGCCTGCAATAGAAGAGAACATTATTACAGTTGTTGCAAAATTTCAATGCAAAGATGCATATTTGTAGAAGCCTCCGACTCAGAGAGCTTCTCTTCAGGATCTGCCTTCAGCATATGGAAACAGCTCTAACAAATAGCTTCAGAGTCATCAGGATTCCTTGCTAAGAGCTGGCTGCCTGTCCTCATTTCCTGACCCTGTGAATACCTGGTATCCCCCAATAATGGGTTTCCACGCACATCAAACAATCAAGCAACACTAGGAAACTCAAGGCCTGCTGTTCCTTCTATATCAGTTTCAAGAGCTCATTAACAGAGATTACTGGCAGTAATACTTTCACCAAACACTTCATATCTTGCAGCAGTAGCCCTTAAATCTGAAATTTAATGTCAGCTCCTGTCTCTCCTCAGAAGCTACAATCCTACAAGGAGAAAAAAAAATTCTCCAGAATTAAGTAATCCCTCCATTAGTAAAACTTCAGGTCCAAGAGAAGGCAACAGAAAAGCTCAGTCCATACAATTAGTACCAACAGCTTCTGCCCAGTCTGGGGGGTTTCAATGCATTTGCATTTTGGTTACCTGGACTTCTTTCTGTAAGCTAAAAGATAGTTCACAGAATCACTAGGAAAAGGCCCAGCGCTATGAGGCTTACAATTTCTCCATCAGTAGTTGGGTTAAGCACCAGCTTATACATTTTGTTATCTGGGAACAGTTTTTACATCAACTGAATTTGACAATGAAAAACTCTCAAGTCTTCAAGGAGGAATCCAGCTGAGCCTCATCCTTGATGGAATACAAAGGTGTTTAAAAGAACAGTAGAAACATTTTCCCCAGGTTTTCAAGTCAGTTGATTCTTCAAACAAGTTCAGGATAGTTCCACTTGAGTTACATTAACAAGGCAACACATTTCTTCAAGGAAGCCTTTGAGCTCTTTACCCCACAGAACACTGAAAAGACTTCAGACAGATGTACCCTCTCTCTCTGGGTCACTTCAACACTCTTTTAGTGTTCCTATTGTGATCACTTTATCAACGGCCTTTCTATAATTACTGCAATATCAACAGCACCATTTTCAGTTATTAGCTTTGCCTACAGAGGCTGCTCTCTACCCATTAGCCTTCTGCTAATGAAATACTGAGAAAGAGGTATACACCACCTGCCAGCTTTTACCAACTTGAACATATGTTACATCTCCATATTGAATAGATAATTGTAAGGTACAGCTTCTGTTGTTCTTCCCATAAACAAAGTGAAATCAGCTGTTCCAACAGCCATACAAGAACTGAACTGCTTACAAAAAAAACCATGCGATAACAGCCCAAGATACGGGCAGTGATAAGCAGTTTCTCAGCCAGCCTCTGACTCATCTACTCCAAAAATCAAGATCTAACTCACAAGCAACTTCTGAAAGAGCAGTCAAGATGCATACACAGCTATAGACTCCACTTGTTTGTTTCAGCAGCTGCGGTTGAGCTAGCCAAGAGTGGCAGCAACACCAGCCATCCCTGCAGCAGCAGGCTCCAAGGAGGTAGGAACATCCCCCAGGTCACTGAGCAGAAGCCTAACAGGCCTCTGTCTGACAGGAGCCCGCCATTAACGGACTTGTGCCTTTGTGCAGTGTCTACATTTCTATTGCTCAAATGAAGAGAATTATGTGCTATATTTCTGTGGGATATTTTCATCCCCAGATAGCTGTACATCAGATTTAAGTGGCAAGAACCTATTTTATTTAGGTCAATACTTACAGATTACCAAATCACACATTGTTTTATATAAAGCTTTATATAAAAGACACAAGATTAAGCAGTATTTAAACTATGTTCCTGAATTCTTCCTAACTCTCCCAGAGACTCAGACCTTCCTACAGATGCTAGCCCTGGATGTAGATAAGCTCCGTCCCTACCTGTAGTAGGTAGGGCATTTGCCAAGAGCACAAGGCTTACCAGAAGCCACAGGTACGGGGCAGCTGAAAGATAAGCCGGGAGGTGGGGCACGGCTGAACAAACACCATCTGCACTCCGCAGTGCGCTGCAGGCAGCGCTGCGCAACAGCGGCAGGAGGCGGAGCCAGGCAGCCACCCACCGCGCGGCATGGCGGCGGGGCCGGCCCTCAGCCAGCGCCGAGCCCCGGGCTGCAGCGCTCCTGCGGGGAGAGGGCCCTGCGGGGCTCCCGGCCCGGGCGCCTGCTGGGTGCCCCTGCATCACGCAGGTGCCGGTATGCGCACCTTCAGCGAGGCAGCCCGACTCCAAAAGCAGTTACATCGCAACTGTCACACGCCTGATGCTTTAGTTCTTCAGCGTATTCCTTCTTTTAATCAAGGTTCCTCTGAAAACCTCCGCCTCGGATGTCGGGGAACCCCTGCAGCTCGGGCAGAGCCGCCTCTGATCTCCACTGCAGCATTTCTACTGCAGTGCCTCCCCTCCCCCATTGTGCAGGGGCCCGAGCCCAGCCAGGGCTCCCCAGCAGTGCAGCAGCCAGCGCAGCCCCCGGAGGTGGTGTTCCCTTACAGCCCCGGCCGAGCCCCAGCAGATCCGCACCTCGCGGCAGGGCAGGAAGCGGTGCAGCAGCTCTCCTCCCAAGCCTGCCGTTCTGCTCTACCTGACAGGCGCAAGATCACAACGCACAGCTCTGTAACTGGAGAACAAGGCGGCCTGCCACAGAAGAGCAGGAGCCACGCTCACGGAGAAGAGCTGTCCCGACGGCGGGCGGCTCGGGACGGGGCACCCACAGCCCCAGGCCCGCCAGGAGCCGTGGCCGCGCCCCCCGACACACCCATGTCCAGGCAGCCCTCGCTGCGAGATACTCCATTTTTGGTTCTGTACCGACGGCTGCGGGCAGCAGCCTCCCGCTGCGACATCCCCTGCTCGTTACGGACTGCCCGCTGTGCGTGCTCACAACCCAAGCGAAGGAGTAAGTTCA
Source organism: Penelope pileata (assembly GCA_013396635.1). NCBI lineage: Eukaryota > Metazoa > Chordata > Aves > Galliformes > Cracidae > Penelope > Penelope pileata. The sequence continues at coordinate 169,143 of WBMW01002662.1, forward strand.
GCCTTCTGTTCATCTCATGTAATTAAAGGAGCCGAACAGCCCCCAGCGCCCACCCCCCGCAGCAGGCACTGGGAGCCCACAGCGGTCCCCGTCCTTCGGAGCACACAATGAATGAGGGCAGGGAGTGCCACTGCATCCTCCTCAGTGCGGTGGCAGCGCTGGATTTGCGACAGAACCGTTCTTTTCCGTCCACTTATTTTATTAAAAAAAAAATGCATAACCCTTCCATCGAATTTGACACAATCCTCCGATTCCACTGTTTCAATTCCACAGAGCTGACTACACCCCTAACCAAGCCCAGCAAAACTCCACTGCGCTTCCCCACCAAAACGCGGCACCGTCCACCGCAATGACCAAAACG
>WBMW01002662.1:170416-227847 GCA_013396635.1 Penelope pileata
CCCAGGCGGGCGCTGCGGCAGGGGCAGGGCGTGCCGGGGGGGCCGCCGCAGCGGGCGGGCCGCGGCCTGAGGCGGCAGTGCTCGAAGGCGCCGCTTTCCTGCGGGGCGGGGGGCAGCCCTCGGGCCGGGGCGCTCCTCCGAGGGGTGCGGGGGGAGCGCAGCCGGGTTTGAGAGCCCGTAGCGTATTTTCAGGCGCCTGTGGTAGCGTCACTCAGCGCACAGCTGCCGTTGGGAAGCAGCAGCACGGCTCGGGGCCCTGGGCACGCCGCAGAACTCGCGGCTGGAAACTGGCGGCCCTTCCCAGCGCCACAGAGGCGATGCCCACCCGTTCAGTGTGCATGGCAAAGATCATCAGGTGGACACGCACAGGGCTCGCCCAGGCCCAGCGCCCCTCCGGCCATCACCCCAGGCGGGGCAGCCCCCTGGCTGGCAGGCTGCTGAGCTTCCCAGCACTGACCGGAACTCTGGGGCCTGCTCCCCTCACAGCGCTGACCTGATGCCCGCTGAATGTGGGGCCAAAGCAGAAAGCAGAGGCCTCCTTCGAGCCCAGGGCCCCTCGCCCTCCCCTCCCTCCCTCCCTTGTGAGCATTGGGTGCACAGAAAACAACACAGCATACTCCAACTTGGCTCCTAGCCCTGAAACCTGAAGCTGCTACCTTGTGCTGCTTTAGCTTTTTAGGACCTTTTTCCACCTAATGCATTCATCCTCCAAAAATCAAGCACATCTAGACTGCTGTCCTTTCAATCTCCAGCAACACTCAATGACTTGTTACATACGCCGAGATGAAGAAAATAGTTGACAGAGAAAGCTGTGGGTGCCAAAACCACCGCTCCGCCCGCCTCCCTGCAGCCCTGCGATGCGGAGCAGCCCCCACCTGCGGCTCCCTGCAGCCGGGCGAGGCATGACACCACGCTGCTCCCTGCACCCCGCTGGGCTCAGCCTCCCACTGACATCTGCACCTTCCTGCAGCCCTGGAGCCATGAATCCCTGCAGGTGCATTCTTGGTCGAAAATCCATCACCCCCTCCTGATCCGGGATAACAGCAGCACAGGGTGCACGTGTGTTGCATGATCGGATCCGGAGCAGCACATTTGCCAGCGCTGGGACATCGCATGGGCTGGGACACTGGCGCGGAGCAGCATGGCCTCTGTGGAGGTGCCAGCGTGGGTCCTGGGGAGGAAGCAGATGAAGCCCTGTTTTGGCACATGGCTTTGGCACCATGGTGCCAGAGCTGCCTGAGCCATGGCAATGCCGGCGTGCTTCATGCGAGCCACCCAACAGCCCCGGATGCACCCATCTTCACCATGTCTCAGCGAGACGAGCCATGCACGCCGTAACGCAAGGAACCCCCTGAAATGAGGCGTGCAGGCATTGCAGCGCGGCAGGCTCCAGGGGATTTGCCCTAAGGGCCGTGGCAGGGCTGTCTGAGGCACCACGTCCTGTCCCAGCCCTGCTCCCGCAGCCTGCTGCTGGCCTCTCTGGAGCACTGAGGCTATAGGAGGCACGAGACCCAGGGCTAAAACAAAGTGTGGGCTCTGTAATTACAGCCTGAGGGTCTGCGGCGCAGCCGGGACTTGAACGTGGATGTTTCAGGCCCCCTGAAACCCAGCCACCGTAGCTTTTTTTTTTTTTTCTGTATGTGTCCTTTAAACTACTGGGTATCTGTAATGTATTAAATTATTCATACTATTCAGTTTCCTTTAAAGGCTGAGGAAATCATGAAGATAATCCTCTTTCTGCCGTATGTTTCCCGTGCCCTCTGGTTCCCTCCTCAATTTCTCTCCCCTCTCCCTGTTCCCCTGTGTCTCCTGCTTTCCATCTGCATTTCCCTCAGCAGCACCCATTTCCTGTGGGTTTCATCACCACCCCCACCCCGACTCCATCTGTTGCAGAGATCAGCAATGAAGTTAACTCGCGATTACACTCGCAGGGAATTTCGCCAACAGCTAACGTGGCGTTGCCGGGTATTGAAGTGAATGCTCTGATGCCAGGAGGGGCACAGGGAGGGGGGAGGTCGACCCTCTCCCGAGCAGCCACCGTGGGCAGGTGAAGCTGCTCCCAGAGCCGGAGCCCTCACTCGCAGCTGAGAGCTGCTGTGCAGCAGCCGGGCTGGCACCCGTGGGTCCGTGCCGTGGGAGGCTGGCAATGCAGCAGTGGGCTGGGTGCTGCGGGCTGGGCACCGCTGACGGAGCAGCCCCAAGAGCTGCCTGTCATTGCCCTGGCACAATGGCCCCCTGGCTGGGACTTGTTAATGTAATCGTTTCTCTCCCTGGTATGTAATTTAATAGATTTGTCAATGTTTATGTGCTCTGCGCTGTGGTGTTTTGGTGTTTTTTTCCACGCAGAAATAGAGGCTTATATAAGTCCAGTCCCAGGACTGGAGCAACAAATTAGAAAAGCAGTTTGAGGTATGAGGTTAGGTGAGCTGCGTGTGCCAGCAATGTCCACAGCTACTTTATAGGGTATATTTAATATTGTGTACATTCAATTTATTCTATAGTTCTAATAATGCTTGAATGAACTCTGCGGACTGATGCATACAGAACGCTGTGCAATGGAATAAACGCCAGAGCTGCCTCCTCAAGTTTTGCTATGTCATTTCTATGTAGATCATAGTAAAAAGTTGAACAACCTAATTAGAAATTAATTGCAAATTTTGAAAGTGAATTTCTCAGGTAAGAAGAAAAAGATTCTCTACTTAAAATGGGTACTTAGAGTTTAACTATCTGCTGCATATAGAAGGAAAACAGCTTATGGCTGATTTTGCATAGCGGGTTTAATTTTATTTCAGCTTTGTCTGTAAGAGAGAACCTGCCACCCTGAGAAAGGGCTTCAGCTCCAGTCCCAACTTTAAATCACCCAGCCAGCGCCGCAGGGATGAAATGAAGGAGCAAACCAATATTCAGCTGCCCAGATGTACTTGGAAGGCCCGCTCAGCCTTCATCAAGGAAAAACTTCTGTGCCGTGTTAAAAATTTCAGGGTGTTGAATGAGAAGTTCATCTTCCTGGCACCCTGACAGCAAATACTGATCAAATAACCCAGAGTGTAGAGAATTTGGAGGATAGGCAACTGCTCATCCAGTTAACCGCACCTCACCTGGATGGGAGCAGCTGTTTGGAAAAAATACCGGTCCGCTGACTGTGTTGACTGGAAGACTTCACCTCTAATACAAACATACTGTAGGAGAACAGGGCAGGGGATGCCTCCCAACACCTCTGTTTCAATAGAAAGTGCATAGATTAGAGCACTGCATTTAAATTCTGGATGATCGGAGTCCCAAAGAGAAGGGAATGTATGGAATGCATTCAGAATATCATGTTGTATAGCCTTGTCAGTGTTGAAGGCAATACGGACATAGCCAAATGAGCGTTTAAGTGACTTGGGTCCAGGCAGCAGAGCAGCTCCAGCAGTGTGTTGGCTTGACGTGAACCATCAGAGCCCCCTGAAAAGCCATGGAGTTCTGTGGCTAGCAGATACAGAGCTCTGCTGCTGGGATTAGATGGCTCCCCAACTCAAGGCTGGATGTTGTAAAGCTGATTCAGGTGACCTAGAGCTGAGTCTTTAACTGGACTGTAACAAAGCACTGAAAGGAAACAAGACAGGGGAGTCCAGAAATGTAGGTGGGTGCACTCACACAAAACTGAGGGAGGCTGGAGGACGATGTGAGATCTAGTCATAGGCTCTAGGCTAGGATTAAGAGTAGAAAGCTAGTGGGACTCACAATCTCTCTTCTTTCTCCCTTTCATTTTTTTCTTTAAAGAAAAAAAACTGCTGCCATTTTATGACAATTTCTGATGAAACACTACTCATAAACCTACAGTATCTTTTAGACTCCTATGAACAAAACACAGCTGTAGGTCTTCATTGCACCAGTGCATCCTTCTGGAACAGTCTCTCCTTGGAGATGCAGAATGTGGGAGGGTAGTCTGGGCAGGAGCAGTAGACGCTCCTCTTCCTAGCCTATGTTCTTGAAATACAAGAATTGATGGCCCATAACACTCATTATGAGCTAGATCTTTCTTATCTGTTTTGTTTTCTAAAATACGTTAATAGGAGGGAAACCATAAAAAATGTATTTGCTCCAAAATAACAGAAATGTGCTAATTAGAAATCTCACAATCATTATCTACTGGACAGTTCTGTTTTTCAGAGACTGGAGATAATAACACCAGAGGTAGCACAAAATCCAGGAAATGGCATGTGCGTTCCGATTTCTCCAGTTTCTGCAAAGACTTATTTTTCTTCCCTTCAAAGAGATCTAAGAGAAAGAGAAGGTCTTCAAGAGTCACCTGCATTCTCACTGGGCCAGAAGACTTCACGGGAGGGAATTGCACTGCACCACGCCGGTTGTAAGCTGCTTGTGCTGTGGACACTGGGCCAAACCTTCGTCTCCCATGGAGACTCTTTGGCTTGATGAACATGACCAGCCAAATACTTGCAAATGTGCAGTGGCTGGAATTTTGCCATTTTCAGTGGGAAAACTCAAATTATGCTTTTTCACCAGTTGGACTATGCCACTACTTCAGATCCATTTCAGTTTGCCTATAGATAAGCCCACAAAATATGAAGTGAAGAAAGAGTAGAGTGGAGATAACAATCTTGACAAAACCCATCTGAGCAGGTGGTGCTGAAGCCACTGCTTAAGCTTCCCCAAGTGCGAGGGCCCAGGAAGATGGTGGTCAAGGAAGAATTTAGTGATTGTCCATTCCAATGGGAAGACAAAAACAGAAATGCGTTTCCAGGTCTGAAGACAGCTAACTTTGGTTGCTTTTTACATGGGAGGTTTTCATTCTAACATATTTTTTCTTCACTAGCAAACTAAAATAACAGAATAATAGCTAAGTCCTATTAAAAAATTACCGAGGGAGGCAAAGCAGTGCTTATAATAAAATTATTGCTACAACCTTAATTAGGGCATGCTGCCAAATACCTCTGTGATGAAAAACAAATCAATATAATGATGCTTTCCCATTACCTTTTGTTTGAGGAATGAAATGTCACAAAACATTTTGCATACTTTGTCTTGGAGACCAGGACCAAATTACAAGAAAACATTAAAGGATTTTGTTCAAAATTGGTAGAGGCAGACAGACAACTCCTGGAACTGAAGGTTGAAAACGTTTTTGTTTCCTAATGCGAGCAAAGGATGTGGCACCACTACTTACTGACTATGAAAGTTTCAAATACAGTACAGAATCTGACTGGACTAACCATGGTATATCTGCTTCCCTTTTTCACCCGTTTAGACAGTGTTTCACCTATCTTGAAGCTGCTCTGGCAATTCAGGCCATGTCTCCTGCCCTTCCGAGGTGACTTCTCCCTGGGTACCCGCGGTGCAGATGCTGATGGCTGCTGGAGCTCCCAGCCGGCCACAGGCCGCCTCTCAGCGAGGCGCATCCCCAGCACCTGATTCAGTTTTTCCCTCATCTGCCATCAGGCGTGCTTTCACAGGAGTTTATCCATGTAAGAGCTGACTAAACACTGAGCAAACAGTTCAGAATTTGGCTGTCTTTTATAAATAATGATTCAAAGGTTTCATTTAGCTACAGATGAGCCCAAGTCACTAAAACTGCAGCTGGCTCCCAACAGCATCAATTCACATGGCAGAAATTTCATTCCCCAATGTGTCTTATTTCAGCCAGAGCTTGGCCTGAAAGTCCATGCAGAAAGACAAACTGTGAACCAGACGCAGACACCAGCGCCCGGGGTGCAGCGCGTACCAAGATAGCCCGCAGCCACCTGCCAGCTTGCCACTGACCTTTCATCTGCATAAATAGTCGTGACCTTTGGGCCGCTCAGATTAGTGCGAGCTGCTCAAGCAGTCCACTATCGCAGCCCCATCGTGCACAGGCCTTGCCGCTTCTCTGACCCTGCTGCCTTCTCTAAACGAGGGAGCAGGCGGGAGCACTGGGCTCACCGGCCTCTGTAGGCCGCAAACACCTCGCCGGAGCCTCCATCCACCGCCAAAGGGCGCAGGGACCCATGGAGGGGTCCAGCCACCCACATTTGGGTCATCGCTTCTCTGTAGGGCACGGTGAGCCTTCCCCTGGGCTCTTGCTTGATGCATTAATTCGTTGTGTCCTTCAGGAGAAGTCCCGAGAGAGTTTTAAAAAGAAAATAAATCCTTACCAAAACAACTACTCTTTCAGTAAGCCTCAAAATGAGTTGTTTTGCTTAAAACAGAAGTAGTTCACTACACCGCAGATCTTTCTTTCAAATAAAATCTACTTTTTATTCAGTGAACTGTAAGCTGGGTAGGGTTTAATGCACATTATTTTCTCAGCAGACCAGAGCTAGCATGCTCTCTCATGTAAATAAACATTTAGTTCTAGCTCCAAATACAGCATTTCTAACCCTGAAACCACAGCAGTTTTACTCCTTTTTTTTTCCTTTTTTAATATAGGTATTTGCACAGTTTTACACACACATCTTTTGAAATTGCTTAGAAGAGACCCTCTGGCTGCCTACTTGACAATATTGACTGGGCCCGGAAAAAAAAAATGAGTGGGATACTTTAAAGATATAAAGCAGGGAAAAAAAATACAATTTTCTAGGTTCTTTAAGTCAAAGACTGCGCAGATGCATTCCAGAGGGAGTTTACTATGCCTAAAATTTGCTCCAAAGCTCTTTTCTTTTGATTTCCTTTAACTAGAGCTTTTTTCATTTTGGCTGTTCCGGTCATGGGTTAGTGGGTTCCATGCGCATTTTCCCACCTGATGTACATGGTGTGCGCAATGCTTTAAAAATTCAGTTGACTCCTCTTAGCATTCTGGAGACTGGTTAAGGTGCAGCAAGGCAAACTGTCAGGCACAGAATGAGAAGGTTCTGTTTACAGCCACAGTCCCTGCTGCCTGGTTTTGCCAATGACAGCTTCAGACAGGAACAGGAAACCCCACAGGGTTGGGAGGTCGACTTGTTTCACTTGGCTGCTGCCCCCAGACTAGCACAAAGCCACTGAATCATGGAATGGCTTGAGGTGGAAGGGATCTTAAGGCTCATCCAGTTCCAACCCCCTGCCATAGGCAGGGTTGCCACCCACTAAAACTACATCAGGCTGCCCAGGGCCCCATCCAGCCTGACCTTGAATGCCTCCAGGCATCCACAGCTTCTCTGGGCAACCTGAAGCTCAGATGTACGACTGCTCGCGAAAAGTGAGTCCCAGCCATGGTTTTTAGCGCCTTCTTTTGTGTTATCTTTTAGAGCAATTCCAACAGCACATTCATTTGAAACTTCCAAAAGGAAACTGGTTTGCTTTCACTTGTTCCTTGTTTCAGCTGTCCCAGCGTTGCCTATCTGCGCTGTACCGGCAGCAGCGCTAGTCCGAGCCACTCACGGGTAAATAAGAAGTCAATGCACGTGTTTGCAAAGCATGTTTAACTTGCGCCTTTCATCTGTGATTAATATTAAATCTATTGAGCTACATAAATAAGTAATTCACTTACAGACCTGTCAAACCAATAGTAATTTCTTCCCCTCAGAAGCTCTGAGCTATCCGTTCTAATTGTTTAATTTCCTTTTGTGTACCTGGAGATAAAAACAGCCTGCTAGGCCCCTTCCACTTGAGAGAAGGGAGGGCTGCCCAGTCACTCTTCTCCTCTTCCTCCATCCCACTGCATACAAGGTCCACAAATGTCCTTACAAACCTCGACTGGGGGTAGAAGAGCCATTTTGCTGGCACTCCTGTGGTGGTGGTTTGTGCTTGGGAAATAGACTCCTGCTCGGCCTTCTGGCTTGGATCACAGCCCTGCAAAATCATCTCCACCAAGAGACTGTGGATCTGTTTCTGTTCTCATGCAAATGAAATTAGTGGAATTATATAAGCATGAAACCAGGGGCAAATGAGAGGAAACTCTTGTTTGCTCTTTTGTGTTGATGTGGAGCTGTGCTCCTTCAATGCTAATAAGGCAGTGCTCTCAGAGGAGACTGAGAGCATGTCGTCAGGCCCCTGTCCGCAGCACTCAGCTCCTGTGAGCTTACAGGTAGCTTACAGGTTGCTTAGAGAGAGCTGCCCAACAGATGGTTTGAGGGAGAATAAACCACGGGCTGCGAAGTCCCTTGGGGCTAAGGTGAAGGGAGCACTAAGCACAGGGGGTTGAAAGGAAACCTCATGCCCTCCCCAGCTCATCCAGGTGCCTACATCAAAGCGGTGGGGTAGGGTCTCCCTATAGCCAGGGATCCTTTCCTGAATGCAGTTGGGTAGGACCTCTCTTTGGAAGCAATGATGAGAAAGTATTCCCTCAAAACCCACCTCAGCATCATTTCAGGCTGGTGGAGGTGGTGGTACTGGCCTACAGCTCTTCATCTGTGGGAATTTTCCTCCCCCCAGCATGTGCTGCATATGTAAAGCCCTGCATAAGCCATTGTAGTCTCTGGGATCTGGGGGTGGAGAGAGGAATGGAAGAAATCTTGTAGAATATATTTAGCTTCCTTCTCTTCCAGGATGCTCCTTCACACCTCGCCGTTCAGCGCATCCAGCCCTGTACCAAGTAGGGGAAATGCAGCAAAACCAGCAGAGCTTTCTGCAGCAAAGAAGGGGCTTGCAGTAAAGCAGTCTCAATACTGCAAACACAAAAGGGACACCCCAGTTATTTATCAAAGGACATTTTAACACAATCCATGTGAGGGATGCTAAGTTAGTTCCTAATGCTGTTTAGCTATACTGAAGGGAAAGGAAAATGTTACAGCTGTGCAGAAATCAAAAATGGGATCAAGATTACTGGCAAAGGGCAGAAATGACATTTACTAAGCTGCCTTTTGCCTGTGATGTTTGTTCTTTACTGTTTTTCACTTAACAAGACTGCAGAAGACATCACTTGTCCTTAAAGAGCGCTCCTGCATGCAGAGAGGAACCAGACCGTGGTTATCTGCTGTAACCAAAAAGCTGACATTTTGAAGTGGTCATTATTCATTGCAACTGCTCAGATTGAGGCCATTTCACATGGAAACAATTAAGAGGCAGAATGCATATCATAACAAAGGAATGAGAAGGAAGATCAGGAAATACAAGCAGATGGGATAATTCTCTAAAAATGGATACCGTATTTACTGTTAGTGATTATAACAAATCTAAGACTTGTATTACCACAGGAGAACAGACACTGAATTGTAGAATTTCTTCTGCAGCCTCAGAGGAAAAATTTCAATTTAATGATTGATTTAAAATTTAGGTTCAGAATGGAAGAAAGTGTATCTTATTGCATACGTGTGCAGGATGGAAGGAGTCTGAAAATAAGGAATTACAAAAGTGGTCACAACTTGAAATTACAGAGAAATGAAAAGGAAATAGGAAATCAAAACAATATAGTCCATGTGCATTTCCATAAAAGCAAGGGGAAAATGTAAATGTGCACTGAAGGGCATTCACAGAGATTTGCACATTCTTCCTGAGATAAGTGCAACTGGAAAGAAAAAAAGGATAAAGCAAAAAATCTGGTTGTAAAGAGGTGTGTAGTCTTACATGCGTGAGATATGGGGGGAGGGTTTCTTTATCAGAGAACGAGCAAGGTAATTACTGGAAGGCATATATTGCAATAAAGAATTATGAAACACCATCTAATACTTCTTTCTGGTTGAGTAATTACACACTAAACTGTATGAGATAGATGAGACACCATCAGCCCCATCAGCCACATACAGCCAGGAGCCAGAACGACTGTGCCCTCAGTCCTAAAACAGTCATCTGTGTTTGCAAGGAAGTTTGGAAATCACTTTTAGTAGCTATCAACACTGGGTCTTTCAGTGGCTTAAATGCTGTGCCTCTGTGCTGTGTGCACGTTCACGCACAGAATTTCATTATGCCCCCCAAAATGAGTGACTTTAAATTAAACTTGTACAATTAGGCGATGGCAGACTGCCCTCCAACTCCTTCCCCCTGACCACTGTCTGGGAGACTAATTTCTCTTGCCACTGAAATCAATTTGAGTTTTATGACTGACCTCGTTGGAGCCAGGACTTGGCTTAATGTCTTGATGCAAGCAGCTAATGGTTCTGCTGACAATAGCTGGGAACAGGCGCAAGTTAGAGCAGAAATATTTAATGCCTTCTGACTGGGTGAATATTGCATTTATACTATCAGCTTACCTGGCAAAGGAGATTTCAGGTGTTGAGGCCTTAGTTCCTCTTCAAACATTCAGCTTTCCCTCTTAGATACAGAATCACAGCATGGCTGAGGTGGGCAGGGACCTTTGTGTCCATCTGGTCCAACCTCTGCTCAAAATCAGGCTGCTCAAAATCAGCATCTGCAGGAAGAGTCATCTTGGGTGCCATTCTAGAAAGAGCTACGTTTGACATAGTTTCTACAGAAGATCCCTTTAAATAGTAAAACTTTCACACATTTGTATTCAGAGCTGTTACGATTTTATTTTTAAAGGGAACGTAGGTGTTCGTGAGCAGTGGGTGTGAGACTGACAGCACTAGACCAGAGCTCGCCATTTGCAGAATAACTGCTGCATAGCCTACTGTCCCGCAAACCTCTGTAACGAAGACACCAAGGCTGGAGAGGGAAAGGACCTGCCTGTGCCTGTGCCTGTGCCTCTTCTCTTTTTGTCCTCCTCAAAGGGAATCAGCTGCTAAGATGGCCCGTGTGTGCGCACTTGCAGGAGCGGACACAAGATTACTCAGCCTTGCAGGCAGTAATTACTTTTAAGCGTTAGCATTGCATTTGGATTTTGCACTCCATTGCCACCGAAGTAGCTTTCCCTGCGACGTCACATGCTCTTAACCACATGGCCAGGTCTATTTTTTCTTTATTTGTCAACTGTTTGTTCTTAAAAATAAACAGCATCCCCTCCCAACTCTGGGAATGTCAAAGACTCTTACCAGCTTTCCCAGGGCTGGGAGACACCCAAAAGCACGCGTGCTGGTCTCTTAAAAAAAATTACCCTTAATGTGCTGCCAACTGCGGTGGCTTATGCCTCTCAGCATCATTTAACGGGGACTCTGCAAGCCGTCACATTGGGCTCCTGACCCTTTCTCTCACTCCACCCCACTCAGAAACATGTTGTAAAAAAAGCCTCCAGGACAGAACCCCTCTGAGCACTTAAAAAACCCTCTTTTAGTTCTTACCTGTTCGTGAGCCACCTATTCCACACATGATAAGGTTAGTGGTGGTGCCAACACAGTGCAGAGACTTTCCCGTTCTTCAGCTGCGCCAGGTGTATTACTAAATTGATTTCACACATTTTCCTCCAAGACTATAGAGAAATTTCCTTTATGTTGTTCCTCTGAATCTTCCAGCTAATGTGCTTCAGCTTTTGGTTCAAGTAATCTGGAAGAATTCTTCTTTAGCCTATATTTTATTTTGTGGCTTCCTTTGAATAATTTAGGGTCAATCTGTAATTTTCTTTCACTGGCTGTAGTCTTGTGCAGAGAACTCTGAATGAGCTGCAAGCCCAAAAACCAGAGTCAGGATGCTCCGAAGTCTGCCCCTGCAGAGAAATGCTGCTTCTGCACAAAATAACAACAGAGCCTCTTGCTGTGAGATCAGCTAAGGCTTCTTGTTCATTCTCTAGATTTTATGGTAGGATCTTTTGTGATGAGTTGCAGCCCTGCCTTCCCTCCCTTCATGTTTTGAAGCTGTTTTGCTGTAATCAGTCTTCTGAAGCACCATTCTTTCCTCTGAATCCACTGAGAATTTGGGTCGAAGTGACTGAACGATGTGACAACAAAGGAGTGATTGTCATCAGGTCCCAAGGATTTGATATGCTACTGGTTATAAAATGCACTTGGACAGCCCAAGTTGTGTGCCAGGTTAATATTTGATGTCATTGGACTTGACTGGCTGTAAAGGAAGGAGCTGGGGCCATTGTTGGGAAAATGGCCATCTCCCTTTCACCGAGGAGCTGCAGCTCATGGAAGTTGACAGCCTGACAGCCCGATCTCCCATCCACCCATGCACGCTAGCCATTGCGAGCTGTGAGCCACGGCAATATTTAATAGCTGATAGGTCAAATTATCACTGTAACCCCTACGTGTCATGCATACTTTATATTGCCAGCATCAACTTTGCTTCGTGTATTTGCTACCATTATTTGTTAAGTCAACAACGCTTGGAGTGCTGATGTTTAATCTGGCTCTGTCTGCATGTGTTTGGGACCCCTCTATGTAGTCACCTGCTATGCTCAGAAATCCTACATTCTCTCACATAAGTCTTAGAGTTAAACAAGGAGAAGTAAATTTTGGGTTGCATCATCAAAACTGTCCTAAATGGTCCCGTTTTGTTTGTCTTCTGTCCTTTATCTTAACATACTCAAAATACTGCTAATGAGGTCCATGTGCCAGTGGCACTTCATTTAAAAAGGAAAAAACAAAACAAAACAAAAGTGGTGGTGTGGCACACAGATATTCAAAAAATAAATCAAATAAAACTTGGCATTGTAAATGGAAATCAATGGACTGCAAAATTGTATTTGTTCTAGCTGGATAGAGTACTCACCGAGTTCCAAGCTGTTTGTCCCTTGCTAAGGAGAGGCAGGGTCTGCTCTGTGTGTACTGCAATTGTGAAGCTGTTGTGAAATAAGACTCGCACCTCTCCACGTTGAATGCAATTTACACATAAAAAAATAAAATTGGTCTTACAACATTCCATGAGACACAAATGTCAGTCCTCTTTTACAGAGAGCGTGAGAGGAGAGTGGATATTTTGTCGAAAGCCATGAAGCGAGTCTCTGTTGGAGCTGAAATTTCTGGCACCTGGTCTTATTGTCAGGAAATTTGACTATATCTGTCCTGAAATTCTTTCAGTATTTATGAACTGCAGACAGCATAATATCTGAATGACGATACTAGGTATAGAGTTGCTCTGTAATTCTATGTGACTTCTGGCTAGCTGTGACTTGTAGCTCATGATGCCTGAGCACATCACTGAGGACAATATTGCTTCTCAGCTGCTCAACTTGGCTGCTTTTCTGCAGGCCTGATTCTTGATCTTTTTATAAATCTGATGAAACCATAGATGGCCATATCTAACCATATATGACATGGAACTCTGCTAAACCAAAATACTTGCATATTACTGTGTAGAATAAATAAAAATATTGCTATTATGAACAGCTGATTACCACCGTGTCTACAATATCTGCTTTTTGTCTTCTTCCCTATTCTGTAATGTTGATAATGATGATTACTCATATTACGCATAGAAACAGCTAGTGTTTCTTCTAGGTTGAATTACACTGCACATATGTACCATACAAAAGCTAACTTGTTCACAGGATTTTTATCACACAGAATTGCATTGGTCAAAACCCCTCCAAAACTCTTTTCCCGGGATTTTCACACGGACAGTCCTGAGAACTGAAGTTTTTCACTCTCCAAAGAATGTTTTCCTAAGCTCATCACCCTGAGGATGGAAAGCCGATCAGACATACCTTGAGAGACTGAAGAAGATTGTTTTCTGTCTGGGGGACATACAACCGGACAGGAAGACCAGCAACCAGAGTATCACCTGCCAGCTCTGACAACAGGATGAAAGCTAAAAGGAGGAGAGAGGTAAAATGAGCACATCTAATTCTTTGAAGTTTGAACAGGTGATGCTTGAGATTAGAATAATACAGGAAAGGAGTATTAGAGCAAAATACTTTGCCGACAGAGAACCAGGATGTTGGGACTTACAGCTCTGTAGCCTCCTAGCGATCTGTCTGTAGGAGCTGTCCACTCATCCTCCAGGACTGTCCTACCAAAGAGTCCTGTCCTCTAAAACTGTTCTTCAAAAATGTTAACCATATGGAATATGCTATGCAAAGCAGTTATCAAAAAATAGATACCAGCTCTGTCCTTGATATTAAATAGGATCATTTGGATTACCGCAATCAAATATGAAAAAATAGCATTCATTACGAATGTGAATTTACATCCCCTCAACTGTAGGAATTATCAGGAGAATATCTCATTTAAAATTAGCATTATTCAAGTAAGGCTTAAAAATTAAATTGATTGGAGAATAATAGCCTATCCAATTCTTCACTGCCTTGAACTCCTGCATGCATTCTTTGCCAAAGTCTTTATAGTAAGAACTTTTTCCTCAGAAGCATATAGAACATCATTGTTTTCAGCCCATATCAGTTACACAGCCCAGATCAGTTTGGGGCAGGAGTTATTTTGGGTTGGTTGCATTTGGGTGAGAAGGCAGATGGAGCCAGGTAACTCTTTCAATCAGCACTCTTGATTAACAAAGAATGCACAAAGCCCTTTTTCCTTGAATGTTTAAAACAAAGGTCAAGCAAGAAGTGGGAGTTCTGCTTGTGATTTCAAGTGTCTTTTGCTTGGAAAGCAGCGTACCCCAAATCCCTCTCTCAGCCTTTGTTTGAAGTCACACTACTGTGAGTTCCTCTAGCTAGGTCTGAGCCTTCCTGGCTCTCTGTCCTGTTTCTGTTCCTCTTCAATCCCAGAAGGAAATTGCTGCATTCAGGTTGATCTCTGCCTTAATGGGTATGCTAGCCCCTAGCCAAACCACCCTGCTGCTCGGTTCAGATTCCCGAAGAGCCTTGGGGAGCCTGCGTAGCACCAATTATTTCAGATATCTGCTAACAAAAGAATGGTTAATTATTCTGTTCTCATCCAAATGGCTGGCATCTATCACCAGCTCCAGACCACAGGATATGCTGAAAACTTTCTGAAAACCCCTAGACTCAATCATCATTGTTTCAAATGCTGCCCCACCACTACTGCTGCCTGAAAGCTGGGGCTCAGGTATGGGTCAGCCCAGCACCAGGGGCTTCCCAACACCTTGTACAACCTGCTGGTGTGTCCAGATGCTGCTTTTCAGAGTGAAAGGTATTAGGCCATGGGCAGCTGTTCGGGACTTGACTTTGCTGCTCATGCTGTTATCTTGGCTATGAGCTAGTGTCATCTCTGACATTTTTTTTGCTATGTCTTACTGATGAGCCTAGCTAGACACTACAGTGGAAATGGTGTTAAACTGGAACCTAAGGCTCCTTATACTCAGGCCCCATCATGCCCAGATGCCATCTGCCATGAACTTGTCCACTGAACACTGCCACTCTTGTGTTGTGCTGCCTAAGTCAGGGAGCACAAAGCTGTCCATTGGCCCACAGTCTGCAGTGGAATTTCTTTTCTTCTTTGGAGGCTGTCTAGAGGTAAATATTCATTTTCATGGTGAAAAAAAGGAAAAGTTATCTGCCAAGTATGGACAAGCTCTGGCAGTCAGCATAAAACGTCCATAGAGTGTATGCTGAAGGAAGGGAAGATCATTTCTCAGGGATCATAATCCTTTTTGTCATTTAGGGTTCAATGTTTTTTTATTCAGTTTCATGTCTACTGGCAAACTAATTTTCCTTCTGCATCAGAAGAAGTGTGTTGAATGGCAGATTACAGGCTGGTCACTTGATTGACATCTGTATGTTAGCCTAAAATGTGATCTTTGACCCTAATACAAGCAAAAGTCAACCATATGTACACAATACATACATACACACAGAGGATGGGAAAAAAAAAAGTAAAAGACTAAGCCACACCACTGCAAAGATTATAAGTAACCAAGCAGAACAAAGGTCTACCCCTAAATGCTAAAGATCAGCATAACTTTTTTTATGGCTGATAACACGCCATGCCCCATTGTTAGGCTGAGAACTTTTTACAGCCGAACAAAAGATAACAACCAGCTTTTATGTGGCATGTCTTGTAAAATAATAACTAACAAGAAAGTGCTTTAAAAGAAGGCTAACATCATTATCTCTGTGTCTCAGAAAAGAAACCTGAGCAGCAGAGGTAAGTTGCTTCAGGTGCCCAGCTTACAGGCGCAGAATAAGACTTCCCGTGCTCCAGTGCAGAAATCAGACACAAGGATGGAGAGCCCGGCCCTGCTTTGCTGGGCAGCTACACACACCGCCCTGCTTATAGCAGGAAGGTCTCTGGAACACTGCGAGCACCAGTTCAGCTCCACGGGCTGCACTGAGGGCACTGCGGCAGCCAGGCCGGGGCTGTGCCGGGGACACAGCGTGTGGAGGAGTTCCTGCGCTGGCAGCTGGGTGTGAAATTGCAGCACTTCAGCTGCTTCAATGAGCGGGACACCAGCCATGCCGGCGGGGCAGGAGGCTGAGGAAGGGCCTGGGTAGGAAGGCAGCCAGGGGAAGCGATTTACTGAGTGTTGCTGCTTGGTGCTGCCGGCCAGCCTGGCCTCCCACATGCCCCTGAGGAGCAGTGACAGTGCCCATTGCCTCAGGTCCTCCACAGGATCAGTCGCCTCCCCCCCATCCTGCACACGCAGGGAGGGAACAACTTCTCAGAATAACCCATCAACTTGAATTGCCTCCTGCTCTTATCTAGCTCTGCCGCTGAGGCGTAGCAACAGCTCTCCAGGAAGAGCTGGAGAGCCCAGCAAAGGGCCTCCACGTGACTCCTCAGGCCCGCTGGAGACCTGCCAGCACCCATGCCTCTGTCTGACCAAGCAGCCTCAGCAAGGAGAGCTTGAGTGCAAGGCTCACCCTCTGACAAGGCTCCTTCTTTTGCCAACAGATTACCCTGCGTGAATCGCGAGCTGCAGTTTCCACGTCAAATCGCGGCACTGTTCCCTGCAGCCAGC
Source organism: Penelope pileata (assembly GCA_013396635.1). Taxonomy (NCBI): domain Eukaryota; kingdom Metazoa; phylum Chordata; class Aves; order Galliformes; family Cracidae; genus Penelope; species Penelope pileata. The sequence continues at coordinate 186,959 of WBMW01002662.1, forward strand.
GAGCCTTTGGCCCGCCTTCAGCTCTGGAGCGGGGAAAGCTAAGCCAGGCCGTCTGCCAGTGAGGATGTACGGAGCAGAATGTGCATCTCTGTGTTGTCATGGAGATGCCATGGGGATACATCTTCGGGTTTTGCTGGTTGGGCTTCTTCTGTATCACACATTTGTACAGAAATGAGGTTTTTACTAAAATATAGTATCCAAGATTTTCCAGAACATAAGTGGAACGTAGATCTGTGTCAGATCAGATCAGGTCACCTCATTCATGATCACTTGCATGGGCCTTACTTCTTATTTCTCACTTACATTGCTCTTGATTTCATATCCACATAGCATCATCAGGTTCAGAGAATTAAATAAGTCCAAAACAGAGGAGGGGGGAAAGAAGCAGGCCACCTGCTTTAACAGCAACAATTCAAAAATGCGAGATGGCAGAATGTAGTGGACTGTGCAAATACAGGGGGCCTGGAATAATCAGTGGGGAATTGCCCTTAAGAGCTAACCTGAGACGTACAAAATCTCCATGATTTTCCAACATTACCTCATGTTCTAAGGTAAGCCATCTTATTGCTTGTGTCCATCTTACTCTTTGTTTTTCCCTAGCAATATTCTCACAAATGTAGTAACAGACATTTTCAGTGAAATAGGCTTTTTCTTTTTAATCATTAAAAAGGAAAAAGAATTACCCATTTCTAAGTTATACTTTGTCCATAAAAGACAAATCACTTGGCCAGCGAAGATCCCATTCCCAGTACGTGCAGGCAGTCAATGCCTGCAGTCACAGGCTGAGGCCCTATCTACCTGATAATTATGTAATGAGAAGCAAGCTCCAGAAGTCAGCACCAGCTCACAGCCTGCAGACCATCTTCAGTCCGAGCACTGTTATAAAAATATCACCTTCGCCTTTCTACATAACATGTTTTTAGTGTAAGCTTTTCTGTGTACCCATAGCTAAGCTGCTCACCGATCCAAGCTCTCCTCTGATTGTGCTAGATTTTTTAAATTGTGCTTGGAAGTGATCATCAGCTGTTGGCCTCCTTCTGAAGTTATTCAAATCTGAGATTACTCTGGAGAACCTGCTGCATTTTCATACCACCACTGCAGGTCCACCGACCGAGAAAAGCTCCCTTGTGCCTGTTGACATGAATAAGCCCCGGCATTTTTAATACAGACCATCTTTGCCCGTTGGCTGACACTTGTGCTATGCTGTGAAAAAAAGCTATTTGATGACAGTCGAAAACTGGATGCAAGACACTTGCTCCTGTATTTCCTGTGCTGTATGGGAGCTATTCTCTATTGTTTTGTCATGTGCAGCAATGTAAAGATGCTAAAGGCAACTTGAACGTGGCCAGCGACCACGTGAGAGTGCAAGGCAGCAGAGAAAACTGAGACCTAAAGCCTATTCTAATAGCCTGCTTACTTATATTCCTTGAAGAGCTTTAAGTATAAGTTCAAAAATGTGTTTTAATGTCTATCTAGCCAACGCGTGCCTTCACATCATCATAGAAAAGATTCCCCTTGTTACCTGGCTGGAGAAAGTTTAGTTTTCTGTGTGTCACGTAAGCAACAGGATTAAAAATGCCTGGCCGATAACAGCATGGCTGCTGCTCTTCACGAGACCCATGTGTGTTTGTGGGACATGCATGGCAGGAGGAGCACAAATCCCAGGGGTGAATAATGCCCACCGCAGGGACATCGCGCAGGGCACAGCTCAGGCAACTCTGAATGCAGAGTGAGCTGCTAGCAAGGGAGAAAAGATGGGGATTCAAGGTAGATTGAACAGAATGAGCAGGAACGTTTGGCAATTGGAAAACAGGAAATGGACCCAGGTGCCAGAGGAGCACGAAGAAGAAAACAGCATTGAACCATCCAAGAACAAGACAAAAGGAGCAGGAAGGAGGGATGGCTGAGAAACACAGGCAGGAAGAGGAGTGGGAGGAGCCAGATCAGAAATGAAGTTATTGAGGCCTCGGAGGGGGAGATGGAAAGGTTTCACTGGAGGTGGAGGGAGATGAGACACAGGTGGGCCAGTGTGTCACAGCTGTGGATGTTTAGCAGGAGCCTTCTGAGCAAACTGATGGAGGAAGGTGTGAGAGGGGGAGGGAGGACAGGCTGCCGCAGCACTAACAGCTTTGGCATGGATTATAGTGCTCTGAAGGTGGACAGCAGGGGAAAGGTGGGTTGTAAAGATGACTTAACACATCCTAACACCTTCAGAGACAAAGCTTACAGACAACCCATTAAAGCCCTTTCATAAAAACGAAAGAAGACATGGCCAAGTTTAAAGGACAATCAGAAAGAGCCCACAGTACACTCAGCAGCCAACCACCCTTAAAAACATATCCAGTGGATTGCAAAAGCGACCAACAAGAAAACGACCATTTTCTACAATTCACTTGAGTGCAGACCACGCTGATCCTTGCTCTGGGTTTTCCTAATTGATAAAGAATAATAAGCAGACTTACAAGCCACTCTGAGTTCTCTCTCCCACTTGGGTCTCTGCCAGGGCTCCCTCTGAGAGCCTCTCCCTTATCCTCAGCTCAGAGCTGGCAAAGCACACCTGCCACAATGGCTCGCCACTCACCACCCTCTGCCCCCCATATTAAGTTTCAAGCACCTGGTATTTGTATGGCGCAGGTGAGCTCTGCAGCATCTGTAGACAGGCGTGGGCTCTGCAGAGCCTTCAGCTGCTGCAGGGCACCTCGGGCCCAAGCAGTGCTGCTGGCTGAGGCCTCGTGCAAGGGGAGGCGGAATCATGGTGCTTCGTCGCCAGCGCTGCAGCAGTAAGGCCTCTTCTCTCCAGCATTTTGCTGAGCCAAGAATCAGCATGAAACCAGCCAAAGCAGCATGAGAAACAGAGAGGAAAAAGAAAAAAAAAGAGAATTCCTTCCCCCCCTAGAAGAGGAAAAAAATGGTGTGTGCACATAGATAGTGTCCTGGTGATTGCAAGGCAAGACAACGGTGACAGCACGATGGCATAATTTCCAGATGACATATCAAGCAAAAATGCTTTGGAAAGCTCTGTTCGCCAGATCAGCTTCGGGGATGTGTGACTAACAGCAATGGGCCATAATAATTATTTTTTAAATGTCACTTTGAGCACAGTATTCTCCTGATTATCGCTAGAGCACATTTCTGGCACCAAGTACCTTTGTACAGTGTATCTTCATAGTATCTGAAGCTAGCACTCAGCTCCAGGCAAGGATGGTGAAAAACAGTATATCGTTTTGCTCTCGCGAGGCAAAATCTAACAATTCGGCCATCTGCTGCACTCCACAGTGCTCGTGTTTGGGGCTGGGGCTGGCGATGCAACAGCAGCCCTTCTCCCCACCTCCCCCGGCCTCAGCAGCTACACCCGGCCCCACCGCCACAGCTCCTCCTGTGCCCCTCCCACCAGAGCTTTCCCTTTGCACCTGAAGGTGGGTGAGCTGCTGTGCTCCATGCCTGCATCTCTGTGCAGCTGGTCTCTGCCCCTCTGGGTTTGCTCAGCTTTGCTGGTCCATTGCTCCTGCTCGAGGTGGGGATGCTGCGGAGGACAGAGCTGTAGCTGTAGGTCTCTGGCTGCACGGTGCTCGTCCCCACGTCATGGCAAATGGTCAGTCAGAAGGGGGCTGCTCCCGCCTGCTTCCATGCAGCGTGAGCCTTCAAGCTTGTTTCAAAGAAGACCAAGAAAGCAATTATTGGGCCACACGCATGAAGAGAGGACCTCATAACATTACATCTCTACACATAACTGCACCAGGGTATGGAGACACCCATCGTCCTTTGAAACACAGTGGTCAGCTGTGGTGCATTATTTGTACTTTCAGCAGAGGGCTGCTTCTTCTCTGTGTGGGGAACTGAGCACAGAGGGGCTGTGGAGTCACCTCCCTGAGAGACCTCCAGAAGCTGCCTGGGCATGGTGCTGGGCACCCTGCTTGGGTGTCCCTGCTACAGCAGGGCTGGGACCAGAGGGACCCAAGGGCCCTGCCAGCCTCAGCCATGCTGGGACTATGCTGCAGCCCAGCTTCTGCCAGAGCCTAAGCAGAGTAAATCCCCGTCCCCGCAGCACTCTCCAGCCCCCAGGCACAGCTTTGCTCCAGCTGCCCTGGGGCTGCAGGCCCACCCTTGCCCTTCCTGCCTGCACCCAAGCGGAGTGACACACATCGGGCACCCTCCCTGTTCCTGCTGCCATCCACGTCTCCCCAGAAGACACTGGGGGCAACGTGCCTGACTCATGAGGGCTTTCTTTCTCTTAAGAAAGATGAGTATTTCTGAAGGTCACAATTTTTATGGCTCTAACATTCATAATCCTGTGATCCCGCAGCAGTCATGTTCAGTGTCTGAGTTACTACAGCACACAAATTGTATTCGTGGCATCCTCGGAGGCCGAGTGCCAAGCTGGGAGCAGATAAACACATTGCCCACAGCTTACAAGCCACAGAGATGCAGAGCAGCCCTGTGCTCTCAGGCACAGCGGTTTGCCTTCCTTTGGCACGTGAAACACCAGCGTGTGCTCATCAGGAACCGAAGACCCAGGCACGGGAAGGCAGACCTCGGGCTTAGCGTCACAGGCACTTTTCCTCTGGTGGTTCTGCAGAAAGCTGAATATTCATGCACACTAATCAGCATGTGTTTCTTTAAGAGGGCTTGTTCTCCTAGCGCTAATCCCCGCTGAACTGCCTAGCACAGTGGCATTTGGGATGCATTCACCTGTGGGGCTTAGTGAAAGGGTCTCCGCATCCCGCACGGGGCCATTTCAGCAGACTGCCTCTGGCTCCCCACCCTGGGCTGGGATCTGGAGCCCGGGAGGCGGTCGGGTCGATGGAGATGATGCTCGTCATGGGGAAGAGGACGCGCGTGCTGCCAGGCAACGGCTCTGCAGCACCCGTGCCAATGGCTGTGAGCACCTCTGCAGAGGCAGCTCTGCAGCACCAGCATCCAACCCAGGCTGCTCGCTGCTGGGGTCCCAAGAGCACGCTGCTGCTGGGTGGGGAGATGGGCTGTGCCCCCTGTGCCTGCCACGGAGCGGGGCAGGGAGGTCAGGTCCCCTTTTGGGGGCTGGGCAGGGCGCTGGGGGGCCTGGTGCTGGTTTCGGCTGGTGCTGCCCAGTGGCAGCTGAGAAATAAGCCTTTGCTCACCTGTGTTTGTACCTGTGTGCGGAGGAGCTGCAGTTTGGGCTGATGGGCTCCAGAGGAACGTCCAGTGCTCCGGTCTTCATCTGGGTCTTTAATTTGTTTCCCCAAGCCCTGCTGCAATCTGCCATGCACAGCTTGGTAACTGGGGACAGAACAGATTTTAATCATGACAGATAGCCATACACACATGCACTCATACATATCTATACGCATGAACATCTCATTCAATGGGATTAGGTAAAATTACCTGAGGGTGCGCACAACAGCAGTGCCATCCACTGCGAGCATTCCCTCTGCTTACTCATTTTGATGAACTACTTTGATTTCTCCAGTCCCTCTCTCCAGGAACATTCCTGTAGCAACAACGCAGAGCTCTCCCTGTTCAGAGTTTCCAGAAGTTTTCCTGCAGTGATAGTTCGGCCTCCTCCATTTATCTCCTGGGGAAATGTTTATTCAGGTTCTCATTCAGCTTTTATTTTACAGCTTCAGGGCAGATACCTACAAGGCTGAGGAATAAATCTTGTTCCATTCTGGTTCGTCCTTCCTGGGCAGGGTTTGGCCACAAGCACGGGGGGAGACATAAGTTACCCAGTGATGTGCAGATGACATGCACTCTCAACACTTTGCCCAGCTCAGACCCTAGAAATACCCATGTGAGGTGAGAGCAGGTGAAGAGGAAGGCAAGGCCGGATAATTTATGGCAGCTCCCCCTGCGGGAGTTCCCAATAAATCTCCAGGGATGAAATATTGTTTGTGGAAGAAGCTTGCGGCAGGGGACAGGAACTGCGTCTTCCCCTGGTCCCAGGAGCAATGTCATCGCAGCAACACGGGCTCTGCAGCAGCAGCACAGTGCCCTTCTCAAGCAGCATTTGTCCCCAAAGCCCCCTCTTTTCCCCTTGAATTTCACCTCTTGGGCCGTGGCGGGGGGGCTGCAGGCATGCAGCCGGAGCTTTGCTCCCTCCGGGTTTTATTTCCCGGAGGGAACGGGAGGGATGCGGGACTCCCAGCACCCTGCAGACCCACTTTCCTCACCCAGAAGCTGCCCCGTTTAAGGGGAGCGTGGAAAGCCTGCCAGAATGAGCAGCACGAGGGACTGCTGTTAGGAGGTACGGAGCAAGGGCTTATAGCACTGCCTCCAAGTCCCGTCCGTCCCAGTGAGAGCCAGGGGTGAGCCCGAGGGCTGCAGCACAGCTGGGTCCACCCTGGGTGCCGCTGGCTGCCCTGGCAGCGCTTCCTTTCCCAGCAGAGTGGGAACACCTGGCTGTGACAGCCAGCACGCTGCTCTGAGTATGCGTAATTTGCTGCCATCGTGTTATAAATCAAGATGAGACTGCTAAAATTATGGATGACCTCATTTGATAGATTATCTAATAAGGAATTTGCTAATGCAGTTTATCACTTAAAAAGCCATACGGCTGCTGAGGATGAGTACTTTGCTGCAGCACATTTAAACCTAATTGTCAGAGGAGAAAAGCAAGCGGATTTCAGAGGTGAGTTAGAAGAGCATCCTTATGAGGATGATGTCTTCACTAAATCAGTGGTGCAATGCAGCAAGCAGGGTGGAAAGGAGTCTCCTCTGGATAAAGGTACAGAGAGCTGCTAGACGAGGCTGGCTGTGGAGCATTCTGCATGCAGCCCCTGACCGGGAGAGCCTTCCTGCCTGCAGATACCTGCATCCGAACGGGCACGCTTGATTTTACTGTTTGATCTAATGCTGTCTTTTATTGTTAGAACATTTCAGTTCTGTTTCCCCATCTTGCAAGCAGATCTAAAATCCCTGGTACATTGAAAGGAACTCTCTGCCTAGACCTCTAGCTCCAACTAGCTATTCTGGTTATTGTGCTTGTCAGAATGAAAAGAGTAATTGTTTGGCTGCTATATGTTACCATCCAATATTTTTGTTCTTCCAGTCCTGTGACTCATTTAAAAAGACTGAACATCACTTCCACATACACAAACAGAACTATAAAGCAGCGCAAGCCAATGAAACAAAGCTCGCTTTGCAGGTTTGTTAACCAAGTGTTCTGTTCCAGTCCTAGATTTATGATTAATATAGATGCCATTTTATCTCCTGATGATTTTATAAAGCTCATCCTGGGGTCTGAATGCCTGCATACATTCCCTGGATGGATGATACCGTTCAAAGCCTCCAAGATAAACACTAAACCTGCTCACAACTCTGTGTGTGGGGAGGGGGAGGTGTTAGAAAAGTGACGATTTTCAGCTCCATTTTAGGCTTGGGCAAAACAAGGTGGAGACACGAAAAAGCTCACAAAAGGCCACACAGAAAATCACTACCAGAGCCATGGCTAGAACTCTTGACTTCCCCGATCCCCACCTTATCTCCTGGCTCCCTAGAGCAAACCCAGCAAATGTCCCCTTCCTACCTCCTAAGCGCATCCTGCTTCACTTGCAGCCTCGCTTTTTTGGAGGTGGAGCTTGTTTTTCACAAGGAATCACTTTTTATGGCAGAAACGGGGAAATTGGACATTGCTTTACAGATAATAGGACGTGATCATTGGCAGAATAAGGCAGTAGGTAAATTTTTCAGAGTGCTACTGAGTCAACACGGTAGGTGAAACCTGTGTTGACTGAAGCAAATAACTGCTGAGTTAGGATTGCACAGGAGCTACTGGAGTCACGAGAACAGCAAAGATACCTGCAAAACATTGTAGGGGACCAAGCAGCTGAAGGAGGATATTTTGGTAGAGTCATGAATAAGAATCACGCAAGGGGAACCCCCGTGACATTTGCATCGAGGCCCACCTAACTACTGTTAGGCCTCTATCAGTAATGCAGTCCCAGCTGAGTAGCTGGGCCTGCTCCTGAGAGAACTGGAGTTTGTTTCTGCATGAACACACCAAACACAGCTGCGTGCACGCATCTGGCTGGAAGGGTTTGTCTGCAGAAGGGAAAAACACAAAGTAACAGCACCACCATCATCCTCATGGAGCGGCCCGGCTCGAAGCCGGAGGGGCCACGCGAGGGCTCACCACCGTGCCACATCGATGCTTGGGGCTTCCCCCCAGCACTGACTGACACAAACTGAGTCGGTGGATTTCACACTGAAGACATGTCTACAGCAAGCCGGGCTCGGGGCACCTTACACTGTCAAATAACCCCCAATGATAATTTACAGTCACAGTTGACATGGTTTAGACAAAAAAAAATCATCACAGAGCCCTCACCAGTCATTCCTTGAGCCATCTGGCATCGTGAGCTCTTCCCACCACCAAGATACGATCTTACTATCGGTAGCTCTGTGGTGCACACTGCGGCAACCCGGCACCACCGGCTCCTCCACATTTCATCTCCTGCCATCGGCACAGCAAAGCGCGAGCAGCGCTTCTGAGCCCACCCTATCGCAAGTAAAGGCCCTGGGGTATGGTGATGAACCACATTCAAGACTGAGGGAGAACCAAGGAAACCAATACAGGTCCCAAGCCTGTGCCTATGAAGCAGAGAGGTTTCCCCCCCCCAGTACACATCCATTCAAAACATGTTTTTCATTCCTGCTGGGCAGCAAACCTTGCCATGTAACTGCAGGCACTGTGCTTGGCCATATGGTTAGTAATGCACTATGAAGCTATACGTGTCATAAAAATAGTACCTAGCCAAATTATTCTTAGAACGTCCCCTATAGGGCCAAAAATATCCTCTAGAAGAAACAGACTGTGAAAGTACACGTTGAGGTTGCTATCTGGCACAACAGGCAAATTCTCCTGCTGTGCAAATCAGGAGGTGGATTGCTCTGAAAACACAAGGTAAACATTCCTAGAAGGACAGAACCAGAATGCGTGGCAGCGAGCATCCGCTGACCAGCAGCTAAAGGCCTCTCAGAGCAGCCCAGGGTGCACGGGAGAGCAAGGCCACAGCCACAGCCATACCTGAGGCCACGCTCTGCTCTTCCAAAGGACAGAAATCCCACCCCGCCATCCTCCGAGATCATATGGGAGATCTGCAGCTGAGTCACTGTTAAATAGCAGTGCAGAAATTTCCAAGGCTGTAAGCAGCGAAGTTTTACAGACATCCTATTATGTTCAACTTACATAATCTGAGTGCTTAGCTGCTCTGATATTACAGTGATAGAGCTCTGTGGAATTAAAGAAGAAAACGCTTCTGTCAGTTAGCAGTATAGCAGGAATGGAATAACAGTGCTCCAGAAATCTGTGAATCCAGCGCCGTTTTCTCTCAGGCTTTATCGGACATTTCCAAGAGGGAGTTGCTGCAGCAAAGACACCTCAGCCCCTATAGAGCTGACATCATTTACACTGAACTTTGACTTTTCAAAACATTATCTTGCTTTTGGAAACCGAAGCCTCTGGTGACTCAGAGCTACAAAAGGGCAATGGTCAGGGTTCAAACAGCAGTCCGAAGAGGTCTGTTTTCTTCCTGCTGAACTGCAAAACTTGAATTAAATTCAGTGCAGATTCTTACTTCTGCCTGTAGGTAGCACTAGCATTTGCAAAAGACAGGCAATTCTCATCTCCGTGCCCCCTAAAGATAAACACGGGAGCCTTGCACAAGCATCTGCAGCGAGGAACTGCAGCTCCTGTGGCAGAGTAATGATGTAAGCATGTTACACCTAGAAATGTTTCTTCTTCGATCACAATTTTAGGTTTTATCTATGTTACATAAAATACCAAGGAGTTAGATCCTCCACTGGCTTAAGTCACAGCTCTATCAAAGCACGTGGAATTATGCTGAATTGTATTAGATGATCACATATTTGAAAAACATATTTTGGCCTAGATGGCTGATAGACTCTCAGCGGGGCTCTCTAGGGGAAGATAAAGGGAGTAGAAGGAAATCAGCCCTCTTAGAAAATAATACGCTGTGCTTTAGTAAGAAGCATGCCTTACCTAGTGAAAAATGTACCAGCCACACCGTATCCCTAATAAGGTAACAACAACTCGTGATCCAGGGGTAGCACATACACGCAGACAACACTAAGGGCTGCTCACTCCAGATGCGTTTCCCCTGCATGGCTTCTGGTTCCTTCCTCTGCTTTCTCTTCTGAAGTAGCACCTCTGGTGGCTCTGACCCCGGGTGGGTTATCCAAAGGCTCTTTTTCAAGCTCCACTGTACTTGGAGAGATGTGATTTATCTGAAAGACAGGCTACGCAAATGAACATACAACAAACCTTTGCAGTTCCACATTTTTTCCACTCCGAAGATTCCTCTTCCATTGCCTGACCCTTTGGTGCAAAACGCACCCGCAGCCTTGGAGCTGGTATGTAAACTTGACGTGCCGGACAAAGAGAATGCTGAGGGCATCCATAGCCACACAGTTTCCATGATGGGAAATGACTGTATTCACGTGAGGGTGGAAAACTTGGTTTGCCCACAGCCAGACCATTTGCTGTGGAACAGCTCATTCACTATTGGCAGTGAGCAATGACTACTTTACATGCTGCAACCACCCTCAGGCTCCCAGCTTCCACGACCAAACACAGGACTGAAAAGGGCAAGGAATGGTAGCAGAGGGACCCAGACTACCTGCTACCAGACTTTCAACCCAATATCTGCCATTACAAACCTGCTCACAGCAACATCAGCATTTCCTCCGTGGAGGCTTGTACCCAAGCTAGCCAGGGATGAGAGGTATGGTGCCAAACCATCTTGCTTATTGACAGGAAAAATCCACCAGTTCTTTGCAGTAACAGTGATAAAAAGGTAGCTACCAGTGATGCTGCTATCCCATCACTTTGAAAACAGTGCTCAGGGCTATTACTTTTCATCTTTATTTATTTCCAAGCCATATTGCTTGGCAGGCAAAACTCTTGGACCATGCTGCGCACCGATCCTTCCAGCATCTAGGTTTTCACAGCAGTATTAATACTCAAGAGCACTGGAACAGATCTAAGATAAGTATCCCACTGTCCCCTCCGCTGGGTCCTGCACATCAGCTACTGCATTCAGATGAAGAAATGCTTGGTATGCCAACGGAGTGGAACACAAATCAAAGCTGCTCTTTGGGCCTGACGTCCTGGGACACATACTGTTTGTTTGACTTTGCACCCGCAGCCTCCAGCCCCTTCTCTCCTGCACTTGCACAGGAGTTAAGGCGTTGCCTCACCTCCCTGTGCAGCAAAGTGGCTGGGTTGCTGCAGCACTAATTGGGCCAGGATGAACACGTGCAGGACAAATAGGAGCGGAGTGGAGCTCCTATTTGGAGCATCCCAAGGAACAGCGCAGCAAACCTCCCTGAGAGGAGCTGTGCTGCTGAGCGTGCTCCCAGCGAGCCAGGCGCTCGGTGCGGTCCCCCCCGGCTGCTCCCAGAGCAAGGTGCTCCCCCACCTGCCATAACTCACTCCTCCCAGGCATCAGCCCTGTGCACCCATGTGAGGCCAACTGGGTGTTTAGAGCTGAAACAGCCGAAGAAGATATTCAAGAATCTTTGATAAAAGCTACAATTTTATGCATCACGGAGCATCCATCAAGGAAATGCACGGAGCTAGTGCCACAAAATAATTACATGTGCAGAGTCCATTGTAAACACAGCTTTTGTGTGCATCAGCACAGCTGGGGACAGTGTTTAAAAATATAATTATGTAATGCATTTTATGTAGTCCATGAGCCATTCAAGTGATACCATCAGTTCAGTAAAATTATATGCAGCAGTTCTGTATCTATTGGCCCCAGCAAAGAAACATTTTTTCAAGAGCATTATTTTTTTTTTCCTGCTATGAAATAGATTTGTCTCTGCTGCCTACAGGGAATTTGTGTCTCTGTCATTGGCCACTTTCTCTCCTCCTTTCACCAATGAAGGAGAAAGAAATGGGGAGTTATTTTTGGCCCTGCAACAGACTCCAGCATCTAAATCAGTTAGTTCTGAAACCACTTGGGGTGGTGTTGGGTCTCTTTTAATGGCTTTACAGAGAAGGAATTTGTGATGTTTGACTGCTAGCGAAAGGAAACAAAGCAGCTGTTGTTGGATAGAAGGGCAAAGCAAGGTTAAGACGCTGTGTAATGAAGCAGGGTCCAGCCTTTAACACTGAGTGTGCAGCAAACGATGAGCCATGCCCAGATCAGAAGCAGCACAGAAGCAGCTATTACTCAGCCACACATGCTACAGCGTAGTGGGTGATTTCTATCAAAACGCACACAGAAAATAGGTCTGCAGCTATACTTACTTCAGACTCCCTCCCTGTTCATTTTACCCTTGTAATGCCTGTAGTATATTAGCTGCAGAAAACGTCTGGGAAGCTTTGCTTTCCTTCTCATTTAATCTGCTGTTGCAGCTGAGCTGAGATGATGCAACAGTAAAATTCTGAGGCAGTGCTTAACCGCTGCTGTTAAATGGCAGCAGCAGCAAGCACAGACACTTACCTGAGACAAAAATAGAGCTTTACAGATAGTGTTTAAAGGCCATTTTAAGGTCCCAAAGCTTTCACTGCTTTGTAGACAACAGTTTACGTGTCTTGGCCAAATCCCACCTGCAAAATTACATTTGAACTATCAAAATCTTTGTAGGAGACCCAGCAGATGGCTTTTGCATTTAAAGAGACCATTAAAGAAATCTGTACCTAGTTTCATAACATGAGATCCACAGGTGGGAGTAGTGAGATAGCTTCTTTGCTAGTCAGGAGCTGCTTGGCACAGAAATAGGACTTGATGCTAATTTCTAAATATGGGATCTGAGATCTGCAAAGAGATTTCCTCTTCTCTTTGAGCTGCTGGGCCGTGCGTAGCATATTGATCACATGAAAAGGAGAACGTGGACCAAAGTCCCGGTGTCTGCATTCCTGCTCCGTGCTCACTCTCCTCCCCCCTAAGAATATTGTATTTCTTTTTGCTTAGTGGAACAGCATTGATTGGAAGACAGAAGGTATCACCTGTCACGGCCGTGGGAAGCTGAAGTGGGAGCTGTGCACTGGGACCTCATTAGGACGACCAGCAGCGCCCAACAGAACAGCAGTGCAGCTGAAAGATGGGCACGGACACGTTTCCTAAAGGAAGTAAATACAACAGAACTGTTTGAAAAATACCAGAATTGCCATCTATTCGATTCCAGAGCTGCTAAATGATTTAGGTTCTTCCTCCTCCACTGACAACTCTGTAAAGCACGTTTTGTAGATGTAGCTCTTTGTGCTCTCTGGTAGAGCCTGCATACATTATCTAGATATAGACTTACACAGTGCACGCCACCTCGGATTTACAGGGAAAGTGGAACAGCTATCATTCCTTTGCCTCCATTGCACAGACTGCTGACATAGAGGTATGCTGGTGACCGTATTTCAGGTCAGCTTACACAATGGAAGTGGGTCTTTGCATTCACGCTTACATATATACACGCGTATATATCTGTAATGCATCGATACTGAGCAGAATTTTTATACAGTGTTAGGAAGGATTGGCTTCGGGGAGATCGAGGTAGATAAACGACGTCTATAATTAAACCTGAGGAAAGGCAAACTTCTGCGTTTTTAAAGCTGCACTCAGAAGCAGAATTTTTTGAGAGAAATTTATCAACTCAAAACAATTGCTTCTTTGCAGCACAAAGGTATACGGTGTAGTCAGTCAAAATGAAACTGTTATTGCCTCCTACCATGCAGACAAATGGAAGGTATAAACAAACAGCACTTTTGAATTGACTTGCTAAGCAGAACTGGTCAGTAGCCCACTAAGAAATACTTCAGTGTGTGGTATCAGCATTGAATGTGGGAGTTTTGTGGTGGTTTGTTGGTTTTTTTTTTCCCCTCTAAGATGCAACAAATTCTCATGGGAATTTGTAATTGTCAGCTCAAATGTGCTTGTTATTCTCAAACAGGACGCATTTAACACCATTCCTGTACACAGTGGGCTGGATTTTCAAAAGAGCATTGTTGAACAAATACCCTCATACGGCTATGTGTCTGCAGCTTGTTTATGCAGCAGGCAATATCTTTGAAAGTCTGTCTCAAGAAGCGTCATACCAACAGGTGAAGACCAAGTTCTTCTTCACACGTCTTATTTAACTCTTGGATGAGTTGAAAGATATAGTCTTGGACTCTAGAATGCCATATTAATTAATGTGTTTCCCTTGAAAAGTACTGTCAGCAGATGAGACATGGGAAAGAGGCCGGAATGGCCAGGCAGCGCGACTTCCTCGGGATCACATAACAGATGGGTAGAGGAATTCACAGCAGAGCCCCGACTTGTGTGCCACGCATTGCTAACTGCTCCTCACGTCCAACTGCTTGCAGTACGCCTTGCTGTAGAAACATCACAACGTTGCTCTACCACAGGAGCAGCAAAGAACGTGTTCATCAGACATTTGTTAAACAGATACATTTTAAAGATCTTAACACAAAGATTGCTTGAAAGGATATGCTCTGTCCAAGGGCATTCAGCACAGAAACATGGATCAAATGCTAACAGAAAAATTGTTCAAGAAAAACAGTTTCCAATGGAACCTATTTTATATGACCGGAAGGAACCTTCAGAGAGAAAAATGTAAATAATTCACTTCGGAATCTTCTGAGTAAAGCCTTGCTGTGAATTTTGAGGTTGAAATGTGCATCACATTGATGTCCTAGAAATAGAGGAACAATGCCACTTCTGCCTTTACCAGCAGCAGAAGGACCCCAGCATTGACATTCAGTGTGGAAAAAAAAGGTAAAAGCAGAGGGAATCTTTCAGACTGTGTCTGCAGATGTTCCTGAATAGCCACAATGAGGTTGGTGCTAGATATATTCATTAGTGAGCAGAATTACCTAGCTGTATTTACAACTCGCATTCCTTGAGACCAATCAATCATTCTTAAAATATGGTACATATGTGAAACTGTTACCTCTTCCAAAACAGACAACTGCCTTGGCACCGCGGAGTAAGTAATACTGCCGGGTAAACAGTGGGTTTTGGTAACATGTTCAAACGAACATTGTAAGGAGACCCGTCAACCCTATGACCTTAAATTCCTTCAATGCTCTTGCTTTAATCCCTCATACTAATGTTATTTATCCAGTGTTTATTAAGGACTCAGTTTAAAAGTGGTTTCTAATTTCAGGTGTCTCACTTCAATCACCCAACTGTTAAGAGATACTGCACACCAATCTCCAGCTGAAATAATGGAAGCAAGGGGTGATGTGTACATAATCCCATCTCATTCCCTGCAATCACCATAACAGCATTCCCACTCTTCCAAACACTGCTGCTAAGCCAACATTGCTACTCAAGCTGTATTTCCTTTAAAAGTTGGGAGTTAGGGAAGCATTGGATATTTAGGGAACTTGCATCCGAGATATATTTTTTAGGTAAGGAGATATAGATTTCATGAAGGAAAAATGCTAACCAAAATGCCACAGCTAGTCCAAGTAGCTACAGAGAAGAAATATGAAACTGAAACTCAACTTGTAACCACATCTTGGTGCCATGCAGTTACTAATTGTCTTCACGGTCCAAATTCTCATGTACTTCCCTGCCCGTGAAATGGAAAGTTAAGAACACGATTATCTTGACTGGCAGACAGAACAGGTGAATGGCAGTTTTGAACAACTTGGAAGCTACAGGAGAGACTCAGCCTTCGGAACAGTAGGTGCCCTGCTGATCCTCAAAAGCATTTGCTCATCAGGATGTTTCCTGCTACTTGCTATGCATGACAACAAGGGAAGTGGTGCTGTGTCCTCTTATCAACAACGGTGACAACAAAACAAGTGTTTTAAGGAGGAGGTGATGACCAACCTCTAAGCATCATTATCTAAGAGCACTGGGAACATTTCTTTCCACCATGGAAAGGGTGCCAGTAGATGTGGAGGAAGGTCCACAGAAGTTCCTACCCACCATCATATCCTGAGTTTCTACGGCTGTTGGCCCAGACCTCAACGCAGTTTTGAATACCCTCTCAAGGCACTTGCAGTTGAGAAATTGGTCTGTTATAGATGCACAGAGTTTAAGTCAAGCAAAGACTACTACCCATTCCAATCTCCTACATATCACTAGTCTTAATTTCACTCAGTAATCCTGTATAGAGCTAAATAACCATCTATTTAACTTAATAGTTGGTATAATGTGTCTTTTGAGAAGTTAGTCTCGTCTTAAGGAAGAGGATATCAAGGGCCACTCCTTAGGAGGTTTTTCTTTAGCAATATGCCATTTCAAACTGTAAGTCAAATTTCTAGTTTGAGCTTTCTTAGCCTCAGATTCCAGATGGCTAAGCTGCTCTCCACCACTTTGCCACATGTTCTCTTGAGCCATTCAAGAATTTTTTTGTGACCAGAACAATATTATCATGAAATAACTTCATACTAACAACTCTTGATCAGAGATCTTGATCTTGATCTTGATCTGCCTGATCTTGATCAGGCAGAGCTCTAAGCCTCTCTGATAGAGATTCCAGGCTATGAATCTGTTTGTAATGTATCAGTCATGTACATTCAGCATCATGAACATTCAACAACATTTCATGTAAAAAACCATCCAAACCACAGATATAGAAATAGGAAAGGAGCACTGGAGGAAAACCAAAAGAAATCATTGTATTTCCATGGCTGAACAAAGATTTTAGATCCCTTGTGTTGTACACAGGATTGCTTAGCCACTGCAGAGCACAGCATTCAGACAAAGGCTGTGGCTGCAGCAGCGTAAGGAGCTCAGCAGGGCCAGGGATGCACCCCACAGGCTGGCTGGAGGGGTGGCAGGGCAGTGCCATGCATCCCGCTGCCAAGAGCAAACTGGGACCGCTTCCACACAGCCCTTCTGTAGGTCACCTGTTTTGACCTGGAACAGAGTACTGACACTTGGGCTTCGCGCCGTGGCTATTCAAGGACTGGCTTCATGTTTGCTAAGCTGTTAATTACTGTGCAGAACTTAGGGTAATACCAATGACACAGCAGGAAGTACAAGGAAGTCTCCACTTTGCCATTCTCCACCAGTACCAAGGGGACTGTAAACCACTTCTTCACATTATTTTGTCTTGAAAATAAGGAACCATCCTAGGAATGGTATATAGTTGAAAGAAAGGCAATTTCCAATTACTACACTGGGTAAAAGCCAGAGATCGGATTCAATTACATTGCACTTTGCAATTTACAATCTGTTGGTGCTCGTTCCAGCAGAGGCTTGTTAAATGCTCTCTTACTGGAGACCTTCAAAATATGCTTACCTGCTGAAAAAGAAGAGGTTCTCAGCCCACAGCTTCACCGTAACTTATGCCATCTGGCTGGGCCAGACCCCAGCCTGCAATGAGAAATTCCATTTAAGAAAGAGAGGCACATGGCTGAGTTTTGGCCTTATAAAGAAACCTCATGGGCTACTGAGCAATATCAGCCCAAATTTGAAACATGAAATCATTAGAATACAGAAATCCATTACTCAAATTCTGACAGTCACACTGGCCTGCTACTTACATGCTTCTAAATCTAGAATTTGAATGTCCTCCTTCAATTTTCCTTTTTTGAGAATCGCCCTCTCCCAGTCTCAGTGTGGTTGCTATTGCTGTGGCACATCAAATATCCAACTTGCAAAATCCAGAGGACCACAGAGGCGGTGAGATTCCCAGGCAGGTGTCCTTTACAATCCTCTTGTCATACCTACAATGCAAATCATCCCTTAGGTTAGCCACTATAAAAAGCAAGCAGCAGTGCTTGCTTTTGGCCCTCTGTAGCAAACAGTGTAACAGTGATACATGGATTGATTGAAGAGACCAGCACGAGGTTCCAAAGATGCGATGGCTCAGGCAAAACACGAGGTGACCTGTCACAACAAAGCAGATTCAATGCATAGCATTGAGTGATAACAAAAATATTCGTGAGAATGGAAAATGATTACATTTTTTAACTCATCCCAGAACCGAGTTCAACTCACTCACAGATTTACTCCTTCCCCCTTTTCTGCACATCTACTTGCACGGCCCTCCTCAAACACCAGAAAACATGAAACTAAAGCAAAGGAACACCAACAGAAATGGCAGCACACATCTCTTCGTATGTAAAGATGAGACTAATTTCCAACAATAAAATCAGCAGAAACAATGAACAGATCTTCTAAAAAGGCAGATCAAAATGATCTAAACATTGTCTAGGTGACTAGATATCAACAAGAGTAATTTCCATTAAACCTTGGCTATTATCAACAACATAGTATGAAATTAGCACATGCCTGAATGGACCATTGACCTTATATTGTGGTTATTTAACATACTGTGTAATGGAGCAGCACACCACGAAAAAATGCAGCTCAAAGTGGGCAGCTGCCACCGTGGATTTAGATTTCGGCCTCTCATTCATTTTGTGTGTTCAATTTACATCTACTTCCTTGAAATGTTGTGACCTCTTTGCTCCCCTTTCTGAATTTCCTTTTTAAGCTTGCTTTAGCAGGCTTTGGTGAGTTTTCTTTTCTGTTTCGGTGTGGGGTGGGGTGGAAGCCAAAGATACTTATCTCCTATTGTTCCCACTAATAATGAACTGCATTACCAGTAACGCGGGCTAAAGGGGCTCTGTATCATCGGAGCAATTTCACAGAAAAGCATGGAGCCAAGCTCAGGTTGCATACATTACTCCAAAGTCACAGGAGGAACCAGGTCATGTAGCAGACGGGAATCTAAAACCTAGATTTGAACAGGTGTCAGTTGACCCTCCTACCATGAAAAACGATCAGACACGGCACCCGGGGAGGATGAGCGGAACGTATCCTGAATGAGCACTCCCAGATGCCCGCTGCCTGCAGCTCCACGTGCTCCTGCCTCTGCGGCCCTCAGGAAGCACAGCTGGAGCACACGGGGTGCATCCAGGGAGAGGTTTTGTCCCTAAACAGTGCAACTGGGGAAGTTCTGGAGAGAAAGAGGGGGAGAAGCTGAATTTGGCAGCCTTGAGGAAAATCCCAAGATAGTCCTGAGGTGAAAGGAGGGGAAAGCTGGGAGTCAGGCAAACTTGGAAATGCAGCAGCTGCATTATCCATGAAATGGAAGTCACATGCTGATTCGATATGAACCAAGACAGACCTCCTGAGCTACGGGTGTCATAGGGAAAAGGAGCCAGAGGGAGCTTCAGAGCTGTGTGTTTCTTGCTAAACAAACTAAACGCTAACAGAAGGCACTGACATGAAGTTGGCATTACAAGGAAGAACTTTCCTCCCCGGGCCAGGCACCCAGCCAAGCTGAGCGCCGATGCCCAAAGGTCAGGCCCTGCTCCCCAGCCTCACTGGTTAGCAGGATCTCTGCTGGAAACAAACGCTTTCACGCTGCCATTGGGCATGTTGATAAGAGTTGCTGAAAGCTACATTTCAATTAACGTGAGGTAATCCGCTGTGGTTCTGGGCAGACTTTGGTATGACACAGCTATCTCGAGTGGCAGTGGGTCCCCACCCCACTCCTAGCAGCTCGGCAGGCAGGCACCCGCTGGGGATGGGGACATTGCTGGCTTCCCCTCCCAAAAGGGGACCAGGGGGCATGCCCACACTGCTGCACCTGCACTGCGCTAGGCTTTGGGCAAGCTGAGAGCTGTGGTTCCCAGGATTATCAGCTCAGCACCACTACCAGAGCTCTATATTGACTATAATCACAGAATCGTAGGGGTCAGGAGGGACCTCTGGAGACCGTCTAGTCCAACCCCTCTGCTAAAGCAGTTCCCCAGGGCAGGTTTCACAGGAAAGCATCCAGATGGGTTTGAATATCTCCAGAGGAGGAGACTCCACAGCCTTTCTGGGCAGCCTGTTCCAGTGCTCCATCACCCTCACAATAAAGAAGTTTTTCCTCCTACTCAGATGGAACTTCCTGTGTTCTGTTTTGTGCCTGTTGCCCCTTGTTCTGTTGCTGGGCATCACTGAAAAGAGCCTGGCCCCATCCACTTGACAGCTGCCCTTATAATATTCATAAGCATTGATAAGATCCTCTCTCTGTTTTCTCTCCAGAAGCAGGAGGAGAACAGAGCTGAACAGCCCCAGGTCTCTCAGCCTTTCCTCATAAGGGAGATGCTCCCGACCCCTCATCAACTTTGTGGCCATCCAGTGGGCTCTCTCTAGAAGCTCCCTGGCTTTCTTGAACACAGAACTGGACACAGTACTCCAGATGCGGCTTCAAAACCTGCTTCAGAAAAACCCGAGCTCCTGCAGGTGAAGAGGCTGCTAACAGGAGCTCTGAAAGCTGGCTTTCATCCGCATTCCTGCAATGCCCCTCCTGTCAGCCCTGGAGGCCTGCCCACCTACACCCAGAGAGCCTGCATCTCCTCGCTTCTGCTGAAAAGTTATTTATAGCACTCAGAAGAGACCATGCACCTGGGGTCACAGGAATAATTATTTATAACCAGGGAAGGAAACGCAGCATTTCATATTTCCTGCACAAAAGACCTTTGGTTTTTCTCTACTTGGCTCTACTTGTCTTGGCTACAAACTGCATTCCACTTTTTGACCTTGAGCTGCCAGGAAGTAGCGCCTGGACTAGACAATAAGGAAGAAGCTCAAATAATACTCGAGTATTTGTGTGCTGTGCACATCTGAGGACAAGGTCCGAGGCCCACTGATGGGAGATAGCCCCAGTGCCTGTGGGGGATTTTCACCTTCTCTCAAAATTGATCCTGGTAGAAACAAAGACTTTCCTTGCTGCCTACAAAAGTCACTTAAAGAAAAGATTTGAGAAAATACTTGAAGATCTGTCTAAAAGCATCATACTGGTAAAGAGGAAGGCAGGAAATTGGGTTGGGTTTTTTTGCCCAGAATACTGTGCCCGGCAGCTCCATCCTGCTCTGTCACATGCACACACTTGGCACATGCTTGGCAGAAAAACTACAAGAGCCCAGCAAAAGAAATGGCAAAATCATACATCTGATACAGGTGGGCTAAAATGAAGCTGAAGAGGAAATAAAAGCTGATATACCCAAAAGCACTGATTATGAAAAACAAAACTTTTCTTTGTTGAGTTAAGCAGTAGTTGGGACTGAACATTACCCAAACTTAATAAGCAGAAATGAAGTTGTGTTTTTTAATGAATGAAATTCACTTTGGAGAGGGTTGCCGCAAAGTCTAAGCACAAATGACAACGCCCTTCAGACCATAATGTGGGCCTTAAAACAGACTTCTGTCTTCACCAGGGCTCATTTCATCCTTCAGAAGGCAGACAAAGGGATGGAAGAGAACAGAGGAAACCAATGCAACAGCTTCTGAAAAAAAAAAAAATGTAACAAGTTGGAACATAGCAACTCAGCATGCTCTGTGGGTTTTCTTCCCCCTTTCAAATTATTGCAGCATTTATTCCTCCACAGCACGTTCAAGTTCCTTGCATGCTCATTGCTTCAGAAAGGAATCTGAGAGCAGAGTGGGAGTGCATAGCTGAGAACATGATTTGGGTTACCTACGGCTTTCTCCAAAAATGCATATTTGTCTCTGTATCAGCTGATTTTGGAGATGTGCCAGGTAACACATACAAAAAAGTCAGTAGCCCCATTCTTTTCTTCTTAGCAATTACCTCTTTACAGTTAGAAGCAATTTTTTTTCAAGGCTTTGTTGTATTGCCAAAACATGCTTGAAGGCAGTATCACTTGTGCGGCAAGTAATCCTTACTCCAGGCAGTGTCAAAGACCCTGCGATGACAGAGGCACTTCCACACTTGTGCAGAGCTTCCTGACTTCACTGTCGCTCTGGAAAGATGTGGGGCTTACACTGCACACGGAGTCCACATCGGCAAAAATCATCAATAAAAGTTTGCAGGTTGCCAATAAACAACAAAAGATTTCTATGTACCTTGCCTAGGCAATACCAGTGCAGAAAAACTGAAACAAAGAGGGCAAAGTTTGCTTTCCTGCCCTGTATCAGAGCAAGGAAAAACTGGCTTTCCCTTGCTGCTTTTCTCCTAGGTCCACCTGTTCCTGCCGACCTTGAGCAGGGCAGATCACAGTGCAGAAAGCAGCACTATAGCTCAGCTTTCTTGAATCACCTGGTTTCCATGTGAAGTTTAACCTCATTATCAACAGCTCTCATTGTCACACTCGAGAAAGGGCCCTTGAAATCCACAGGCTGTAAGTTAATCAGTGCTGCAACTCCCACAGAGTACTTAGTACTGAAACAAGGATGACTGTGTTTCTTTGGAAGTTTGTCACATTTTATTCTGCAGATTTAAAAATCATGCCATCATGCATACCAAATTCATCCACTTCAGTTATTTTGCATGTACGTCTTGGTTTCACTAGTTGCTCAGTATTCTGCATTCATTTTGTGTCCAAAGATGAAAACCCTGCCAGAGTCAGGTCCTGCTGAAAGCTCTGACTCACTCTCATGTTCCTTTTTGCTCTAGGGCCTTTCTTTCTTCCTAACCTTTATATTCTCTCTCTTCAAGAAAGACTGAGAAAAAAAATTTTTCCCCCCATTTACTGATGCTAGTGAGAGTAATGGCTTTTGTTCGCAGTCTTTATATAGCGACATCACTATTCTCCTCCAGGTTTTGATGAAAGAGCATGCTTCACCTCATCACCAGCCACCAAAGGCAGTTGAAATGATTCTATGAATTCCAATGGGCATTGAAATAAGCCCTGACAAAAACCAACTCGTGTAGTTTTATTAAAATCTGTACCGTATATTAGGAGATCTTTTTAAGGAAAGATTTGAATACTCAGATCTATTACGTAAGTTACAGAACAAGCCGTAGGCCCACAGCTGCCAGAGTGAAAATAAATGGAAACACTCACTGAAATCACGCCTGCATCTCACACAAGAGCTGTTTCTCCCAGTCTTCTACAGCCAGGATGGGAAAGCGTTCCTTAGGCTCAACAAATCAGTGCCCGCCACCCAAAACCTTGAAGCACATTGAACTAACCTGCGGGGCAGCCAGCCAGGAGGCCACGGAGAAGCCAGGCTCACCAGTCTGCTCCCTGGGGCACTGGCTGGCACAGGCTCTGCTCCGTGCTCACCTCCAACATAGGCACCACATCTTTTTCAGATTTATGTGACAGTTCACATTTGTTCTTGTTCACCTGTTAATCCATTCTGAGGACAACTGCAGCATTTCAATAAGTGTGAGGCTCACGTGACAACATTTTTATCAGATAGAAGCCCCTGGAAAAGGAAGGTTTTATTCTCATTTAAAAAAAGCCCACCACCATATCAGATTTAATGCTGTAATCTCAGGCAGCACTTCTCACTCGCTGTGTGCCTGCGAGATGAGAACACCAACATCCAGTGCCTGGCACAGCCTTGGCTGCGAATGTTCTGTTCTTATGGCACTGCTCTTCCTTCTCCCTGAAAATCTAGTTGCTATTTGCAATACACAAAACACCTCAGGAGAGGATCAGCATTTCAGGGTGACTCAGTTTTTGGTGTTTTTTTTTTAAAGCAATTTCCTCATCACATCATAAAAGCGCTCTTGTTCCCCCTGAGCTTCCCATAACTGCAGACGTGTTACACGCTAGGATTGCTCACATAGCAGCGAGTGCAGAGCAAGGTGACTACACCTGCCGGACTTGGTAAAGCAGAGCCTACTGCTACACCGACAGAGACAAGTTTTCCTCGAGCAGGGGATTATCGGCTCTAGCCTCAGGCTCATTCCTACCACTTTATTTTTTATCATGGAGTCATGACTCAGCTGAGGTAGCTTTAAGTTGGTCTACAGCTTCCAGAACTGAAGTTCAAGCAGAAGAAAAAAACTCACTAACCCCATTTTCCTTCCTTGATCTCTTCTCCTCCTTCCTGGCAAGAAAAGCACTACCATATTCCTCGGGTGCAGCATCATGCAGCCCCCACGAGCCGCTGTTTCCAAAGCAGCAGTCTCACCACCCCCAGCCTCATGCTGATCCCAGTGTCTTCTCAGAGCTTCTGCCTGCAAGCTCAGCCTAAGGATTTGGGGCCCTTTTACAAAAAGGCCTTACTTCATTAAGAGAAGCACTTGCTGTCTGATCTTCAGCCCTAACCCATCCAGGTGTCCTGTACCTCCTAGCAAGCCTGGCTTCCCTCCACCCCAAGTAAGCAAAACAGAAGGTTGAGCCCAGGATCCCCTGAAGGATCCAGCTCACCATATGACACAATTCTGGAAGTAGACCCGTGCGATTTGGCCCATCAGCATCACGCACCCTTTCCACCTGAGCTTGCGGGACACTGGCTGCAGCTCAGCAGAACAGACAGACGTCTAACTCGATACAGAACAGCGCCAAGGAACTGCATTTGTGACACTGCATACTCAGCCACCTAAATGCTTCACTGCATCAGGGCTGGTGTAACCGAGCTTTGGCTCTGCACTCGTGGGCTGGGTTTTTCACTTGCTGCTTCAAAAGAACACAGCAAGCCTCCTTTTTCAGAGATACTGAACTCCAGAAGGCTTAGCTAACATCAGGGGAAATCACAAGCCCTTTGGAAGTCTCTGAAATGTAGGCACATCATGTGCAAAGGAAGATTGTACAAACAATGCAGCCAAATAAGTAAATTTTGGCAATAAAGCAGTCATTTACTGAAGAAACAGCATACAGAGAGGAGGAATCAACTGGGAAGCGCTCTTTTGTAAAATTATTTGCCCAATTTCCATGTGAGCTATTAGTGAATCTTGGAAATGACTGTAGGGATTTCCAGTCACTGAAGCACTATTGCCAGCTATTTCCATGCCACAAAGATGACGAAGACCCACTGAACACTTCTCCCTTCTTCCACACTGGTTTTAGGCGACTTTTCCACTGTTTTCAAAGTAGTGATGTTTTCAAATGATAAGAAAATTCCATCTGGCGTGGCATTGTCCCTCTCCTCCCCTCCACTCCCGATGCACTGCAGGACCTGTGAGTTGCCACTGCCACCTGCACAGTGCTTGAAGGGGTTGCAGAGCAGCTCCATTAAAAACACAAGGCCCAGGAGTGCACTTCTTTGAGATGCAAAGCCAACTCCATCTCTGCACCGCCCCCGCAGCACAGTTCTTAGTGCAGGAGAGCCATGAAGACTTGAAGCAAGACCACAGAGAGCTGCATTTCTGCCTGCCCTCCCGAGATCTGCTGCAGCAGGTTCATAAGTTAGGTCACTTTATTCCCACATTAACACGACCGAATAGGAGCAGGCTAGGCACAAGGACTAACACAGCAATAAGCCTGGTCTTTAATCCAGACCCCGAGGCTCGACACAGGCATGAAAATGGAATAGTAAACATCTTTTTTAAAAGGTTCCGCTTCCTTCAAATATATAGAGGTACTTATCTCCAAGGTCGCAGCTGCCAGCCAAAATCTATCCATCTCGAGAGGTGAATGGTTAGTGTGATAATGAGATCATATCCCCTGAAATTAATTCCCCGATACTCAGTTTGCCCAGCTCCAATTCATGGATTCTGCACAAAATGTTTCAGGGAACACTGCATCTCAGCTAAAGATGACTTGTTAATAAACAAGATCATTTTATGAACACAAATTAGAAAAGGTCAATAAACAAACCCTATTTTAATAACATCTTTTCATTTTTTCCCCAAGAGAACAGCGAGTAAATATGTTTGCATGAAAACTCCAGCTCCACTTACTCTGCTGCTGTTAATCAGCATGCTTAATTGCTCTGGGGCCAGCCTGCTTCTATCAGCCGAGGGCGAGGCCTCCGCCAGATTGATTCACCATTGGGTATCAGAGATAACTATGCTAAAATGAGCAATAGTAACACTGATACCAAAGCAGAATAAGCTGCAGGAGAACGTGGCCTTCTCCAAGAAATGCAGAGCGCACCTGAAGCAGGCAGCTTTCGTGTTTTGAGAGGCAGTTCCCAATTAAACCTTCTGCCAGTAAGAGGACGAGTGGACTTCTTTCTGATTGCACTATGAGCAGGAGAGCTCAGCTGTCTGTGAAAACATCTTATCCCCTGCACAGCCATTTTCAGCCTCTCTATCTACAGGCTGCCTTTTGAGGTATTGCTGTGTTAGAAATGTTCTTGCCTGAAGGTATTACCACACTGTGGCAGATGTCACCGACTTGGCACTACTTGAAGGGTCTATTAAAAGTAATGCAATTAATTACTCGGCTTGTCATCACAGCACTGCTTTTGAGATATTTAAAATGGTTTATTATTGATAGCCTAATCCTTGAAAGTGCTGAGCAGATTCACTTCCAACCACGGGCACCCAGAGAGATGGGGGCTGGTGCAGAGGCTCCCAGACTCCGGGCACCCTCAGGTCTGCTCCTGCTGCTGCTGCTCTGTGTGCAAGAGCAGAACCCTGACAAGAAGGGAGTGGCAGAGAGGAATTGCCATGCACTGACTGTGAGCCCACTGCCTTGTGGAAGGGGCTGAGCACAACCTGGGGGTAACAAGCGGGGAGGGGAAGAGCTAGGAGCAAAGCTGAGCCTCAGAAAGGGGTGAGGAAAGGTGTTTTCCCCAAATATTTTAGTGTTTGTCTTATTGCTTCCCAGTACTCAAATCTATGATTAAATACATATACATTCATTGGCAACGTATTAACTTAATTTCCCCCACATTGAGTCTGTTTTGCCCATGATGGCAACTGATCTGTCTTCACCTCGACCCATGAGCTTTCTCGTTCCTGTTCGTATTTTATCCCCCACCCTCCTGAGGCAGTGGGTAGTAAGAAAGTGGCTGGGTGGGATTTTGTCTGCCAGCTGGGGCCATCCCACCACGCTTAGATACCAAACACTGCATGGACAAACGGTGAACCACATGCAGAGACCCAGGAGCTACAGCACCCACAGGCACCTCAATGAAAGGCAGCAACTCCTGGTGCCCACTGAGCACTGAAACCAGCCAGAGTTGGAAGAACACTTCTGTTAGCCCATCTGGCTGCATCTTATTTCTTCATGAGGAAGAAATCTCTCTTGGGTTCTGCTATGTTTCTGCTGACACATTTGACTTCCACCTTGGGAGAGAAAACACAATATAGCAAAGCATCCTTGAAAAATTGCTCAGCTTTGCTATGTGGCAGTAATGACCACAACTATTGCCAATAAAATGAAGAGGAACAAATTCTGAGAGGGAAAAAAAATATATCTATAGGCATACAGAGGATAAGAGAATAAGAGTAATTTGCTGCCTGGGTCTCTAAAGCACAAATCTTTGGTTAATATCAGTTGCTGATATTGCTGCTGTTTGTTTCAGTTTAGACACACGAGCGAGAGACAAAAAGGAAGCGTCAGATATAGGGTTAGATTGTAGAAGAGAATTTACACACAGCTTCCTCTTAAATTGATTCAAATTGTCTCAGATATGAGCCAGGTCATGCAAACTAAGATCTCCCCAAACACTGTAAACAGAGTCAGAATAAACATGGATTTGAAATATGGTAAGAGGGGAAGTCTCCAGGCATCTCTTCCTCAGCATCCTCAGTGATACGGAAGAGAGTAATTGGCACATTAACAACAGCCATGTACTGTATTAAACTCAAACTTCTCAAGTGCTACCAAGGGCTGAGAAATATTACAAGAGAAACAGTAAGTGTGGTTAAAGCAGAAGGAAAATACAACGTACACTGTTTTAGGACCTCACCAAAAGTCTACTGCATTGGTCTGTTAAAGGGTGGAAAACTCTGAATGTGGCAATACTTGAGATCTTTCTTAAGTGAGAAGAATTCAATCTAGCATTGTTCTTCTGCAGAAAAGAAATGAAGGCACAGATACCCCTGTAAGACCGGAGACAAATCTGAAAAGCAACAAGCATGTAAGCACTAGAAAATTCTAGAAGTGAAAGGAGGGAGCTAGCCAGGCATCAACATGCCATGCAGTTTGGCAGCTATGCAAGCTAATGTAGTTTGGGCTGCAAACACATATGCACATGGTGTGGTGCTGCGCCAACACACTCAGCCCAGCTCTGAATCAGGTACTTGTGTTACCAGAGCTCCAACGGCCACATCAGCCTGACAGCCCATTCAGTCTCAGAGCAGCAGGACACATCAGCTCAGCAGCAGGGAGTGACAGAGCAGCATGCCAGCGGGGCCAGAGCTGCACGCTGCCAGGACCCGGGCTGACTAATACTCAGCTACAATGCAGGTCTCAAACCCATGAATGTGTTTTCAGCTGTTGAAAGAAGGGCTGTGGTAAAAAACCATCCTGGAATCATCTATTTACATCAGCTGCCGTGGCTGGCTGCACTGGCTTGAAAAGCTGAAGTGTTCCTCATAGCTGCTAGAGGATGCCCCAGACACTGCCTGCTTGCTACAGCAGTGTCCCCTGCGAGGCGAACACTCATTTGCAATAGGAGAAATCTGTACTCAGTCCCAAGGTGAACATTGTGGATGAGCAGGCTAGACTTACCTCTATGAAATTATACGAGAAGTTCATCATTTGAGCATCATTCTATTCTGCACTGATTTCTATTTTTCTTTTCCTTCTTGGCAGTTGAAAGAAATGGATTAACTGGAATTCAGTTGACCTTCTGTTGTTTAAGACTGAATCTTGTTATGTTCATACAAGGTGGCACGGAACCCAGCAGACATCTAACCTAGACAGGCAGGCTTTTATGTTATGTAAAGCATAAGCAGATTTCAAAGTAAAGCTACTATTAACCTCTGCCTAATTTCTTCTAAAAAGATTTTTTAAAGAATTGGAAAGCAGGACAAAGTGAAAGCTGTATTTCAGAATAAGGCCCGTTAAGCAAAGGCCAGTAAGCTAATACATTACTTAAGCATATTGCAGCACTTCCTGCATCTATCTTTTCCATTAAGCTTGAATTTCTGCATCAAGTGCTCCCTCTTGTACTATATACTGCATGCCCTGAAACGATGAACCCCGGATCCCTGGAGTGCCCAGGTATTTATGTAATAGTAACAACCTTAACTGTTCTGAGATAGCATAGGGTGTCACTCCAGGAAAGATTAGATCACAGTGTGCCTGAGTTTACTACTTAGTCTGGGAAACATCTCTCAAATATAAAGAAGCAATTGAACTGCTGCTTTCTTCTTTCTTAATCATGTACTACAAGCTTCTTTAAAGACATTCTAGTGACCTGTGTGACAAAATACTGCCTGAATACCTTTTCTTGCAGGCACTGCTGCAAACATGCTGTCACAATTCCTGCTAGTAATGTTACAGTGACATTTCAGCACCCTGCCAGGAGCAGACCACAGTGAACTAGGACAGACAGTTTACTCCTTAGCAGTTCAGTCCCTGAACAGTGACACAGATACAGAACCCAAATTCCTCAATTCCTGCCCAATATGAGGAATCAGGTAAACACTCCAGCTCTTCTCATCCCCTTTCATCATCTGCCACTCTGAAGAGGGCTGACCACAGATCTCAGACACTAGAAACCAGAAGACCTATCAGGTCATGTAGCACCTCTCTCCTTTAATAAGGATAGAATCATGGAATGGCCTGGGTTGGAAGGGACCCCAAGGATCAAGTTCCAACCCGCCTGCCACAGGCAGGGCCACCGATCTCCAGATCTGGTTCCAGATCAGGCTGCCCAGGGCCCCATCCAACCTGGCCTTGAACACCTCCAGGGTCGGGCCATCCACAACCTCTCTGGGCAGCCTGTGCCAGCACCTCACCACTCTCTCAGTAAAGAGCTTCTCCCTGATGTCTAATCTAAACCTTCCCTCCTTCAGCTTAAAACCATTCCCCTTGTCCTATCGCTATCTGCCCTTGTAANGTCCCAGATCGTTCTCCACAGGGCTACTCTCAAGGATCTCTTCTCCCAGTCTGTATGCATATCTGGGATTACGCTGACTCACGTGCAAGACTTTGCACTGTGCTGTGTTGAACGTCATTAGGTTCACACGGGCCCACCTTTTGAGTTTGTCGAGGTCCCTCTGGATGGCATCCCTTCCTTCTATTGTGTCAACTGCACCACTCAGCTTGGTGTCATTGGCAAACTTGCTGAGGGTGCACTCAATCCCATCATCGATGTCATTGATGAAGATATTGAAGAGAACTGGACCCGAGACAGACCCCTGGGGGACACTGCTCGTCAGTGGCCTCCACCTGGATAAGATCATTTCCTCTAGGTTATTGTATTTTAAGCATGTATAATGAAGCTGACACCATTGTATCATCTGGTGCTCAACAGTTGGATGCTCTACTGTTGATTTTTTTCCTGTGTTTGGATCAATTCTGCCTTTCCTCAATCCTTTTTGTTTCTTTCCTCAAGTTTCTGTATCAATGACAGCTGATCAAAACTCAAAACTTCCATAACATCGAGAATTCTAATGATGACCCTACACTAGGGTTTTTAACGTTTTCAACAAGTCTCTGGTTCCAAATTGGCTACAGGTAGGCAAACTGAAGCAGCTATCCATTAAAAGCAAGGTTAGACGTGCAGGGTGACACCTCAGGGTGAACGTTTGTTTCTCTGTATTCTCCCAACTCCTGCAATCTAACTCCTCCATCGAACTACAGAAGGTGCTGACCTCACATCTGCAAATACATTGACCAGCTTCAGGTAGCACTGATTCAAAACAGACTTGCAAACTTCCGGAAGAAGTAAAAATGCTCTAATTTGCTTTATAATTACAAACAAAAAATGGCAAAAAATATTGATATTACCTTTCAAAGTGCTTTGTTCTGACATATTGTATGCAAACGTAAGATCGTAATCGGAATGAAATGGTTTTGGCTTGTAAAATTAAAAAAGGTTCAAAAGCTATCCTTTAAATTTTAAACCACGTGTTTGCTCATGTGAAAAACCTCCATTTCACTCAATTTACAGCACCAAACCTCTCTGCCTGAAGATTGTAAAATCGTTTTTCTTTAGTAACTTTGCTCTTGTCCTCTGAACAGCTGATTACTTTCACCATTTTCTGCCAATAAGTGGGAGTTAAACATTCTCCTGTGCACTTTTCACTGCACAGAAGAACTGGCTTACTGGGTACCACACAGCATACATAGTGCTCTGAATTTGGTAATGTGGTAATTAGGTAATGGCTTAGCTTTTCCTCTACAGTTCTAGCGATTCTGGATTCCTCTAAAAAGACAGAGAAAGTGCAAATATTCACATCAAAGGCCTACACTGATAAAGCAAAGTTCATCTTTAAACATAAAAATTCCCTTTAATGAGCTATGGTTTCTATCTTCGTAGTCCCAGAACATTTACATGATGAATCATCCCATCTCCTGATGACCCACAGAAGAAAATAGCTTTGACACCCATCTGCCCAACAGGCTGGGCTGAGAACAGAGGTTCATTTCACATTGCATTCTTCACGTTTCATGGTGAAGCTGTGATAATGTACCATACAATGCATATTTAAAGACTTCTTAAAGCTGCACGTCCGTGCCATTTGCTGTTCCATCACATACAAGCATGAAATTCAAGCTTAAATACATCTTCAGTACACACTTGTCTGTCCACCCAGCTATATTTTATTTTTTTATATCGTTGACTTACCTCCTATCTTACAATCATGTCACTGATAGGTCAAGTGGTCAATGTGGGGATTATATATATATCCGTAGTTTTTTTAAACCAATCTTTATAGCTATGCACAGTGAAACTGGTTTCCAAAAGGAGTTTTGTAGGGATATTTAGCTTTGCGAGCACAGATAGCCTGGAGAGGCACAGATTCTCTGCACAGTACCTAGTGGGCAGCTCTGCATCAGAGCATCCTGGGCACAACTCTCGGAGAAGTAGGCAGACATCCAAGCACTCCCTGATGCCCTGTGGCACAAGAGCACAGCACAAAAGGGTCAGCTGAACGTGGAGAGCTGCAGTGATGCCATGCTGGAGTTATGGCAATCCTACAATGTGACAAGCTACAGGCATTACCAAAGGAAAAGCCTTTAATAATTCACTTGCAATGCTCCCCTCCTGGTGCTTGTTCTACAAGACAGTTGTCTACCTGAAATGGGACTTCATCTGTCGTGTGCCTAACCTCAGTGATAGGGAAAGAAGAACACTAGAACAGGATATATGGGGTTTTTAGGTTGCAGTTCACCTTACTTCTTGCATTTTCCACCTTTGAATAGCTCTGAGAACAGCCTGCTTTTTTTTTGTACATGCCTCAGAAATACCCCACTTTGTGGATCAGCCTGGTACACAGATCCTGAATTCAACATTTCTTTTACAAGTATATGGGCAAGCAAAGAAAAGACAAAAAAGGAACCAGACTATGTAGTAATATCTCAGTTTAACAAATAAACGTAGCTGCCAAAGCTAGGAACTTCTACAGCCCGGCACGTCCACAGTACCCCTGTGCACAGCCCGTGCAGCTGGCAGCATGTTTCACCTCTCAGTAAGTCCACCTGTACATATGTTACAGTTGTCAGAGAGAAAAGCTGAAAATACCTCCCTAGGTGTAGCAAAATGTGAAGCAGATCCTCACCAGTAAACGAGGAGATGAGTAAGTCCCCCATTCTTCTGAACAATTCCTCACAGCGACAACTCCCTCCTTCCCACACGCACTCTCACATGCCTGGGGAAGCTGGGGGTGGGGGAAAGCTGAGCTTGGCGATGTTGTCTGGGAGCTCATCAGACCCAGGCTACTTCCAAGCAGAGGAGAGGGAGCAGGTTCCAAAGGCTCTGCTGAGCTCAGCGTGAACCAGCACTATGCTCAGAGAGGACTCCGTGCGCCCACAGAGCCAGAGAAGAGGGTGTCTATGTGCATTCCCCTGGTCAGGAAATAAAAACAGGATGGGAGGGAATCCCCAAACCTACCGAGATGGCTTGCAGCACTGGAACGCTAACTTGAACAGACAGGAGGCAACGAAACCAAACCCAAGTGAACCACAGTGGGTCCTGAGCACTGGCAAGATGCTGAGGGTGTTCAGAGAATAAAGAGGAGACGCACAGAGCCGAGGTAACCCTGGCACTGCTGACATCACTGTGATGTGTGCATCTGAACGGTGCCCGGCTGATGCTGCTCTGCAGCACTCTTCTCCTGCTCTAAATGCATGCACTTTTAAAGTCTTTTTTTTTTTTTTTTTGACCCTAGATACTATACAGTGAAATTAAAAAAAAAAGTCTTTCAGTAAAAGATTTCAGCAACTAGCAGAACATCATGCTTCAGGATAAAGTTTGTCACTTCATTTCCCTTCTACTGTTACAGGATTCTGTACAGAAAAAGAAAATTACCCTGTTCCAGCTACCAGCTTGGGCCTGAATTTGTTGCAGCGTACATCAAATCCACAGAATCCAATCACTGACCAGAAATGGATCCATAAGCACAGACCTTGCACTCACTAGCACTGTGACAACAGTCGTGGCAGCTCCCCTCTATGGGCTTTATCCAGCCTTCGAGTGCCACCGCAGCAGGGAGGAGGAGCGGAGGGGAACAACACATACTCAGGCTGGTGATACAGAACAACTTCAGGCAGCACTAGGTTCCTACTGCCCCCTGGTGTAACATGTTTACAAAACATCTGAGGTGGAAGTATCCAGCAACACAGTCCAACACACTCTCCATACTAAATTCAGACTATGTTAGGCTGCAGTAAGTGGAGCAAGACTGTGAGAAATAATAGAATCATGGAACGGTTTGGGTCGAAAAGGACCTTAAAGCCCACCCAGTTCCAACCCCCTGCCGTGGGCAGGGCTGCCACCCACCAGCTCAGGCTGCCCAGGGCCCATCCAACCTGGCCTTGAGCACCTCCAGGGGTGGGGCATCCACAGCTCTCTGGGCAGCTGTGCCAGTGCCTCACCGCCCCCTGAGTGAAGAATTTCCACCTATCAACTAACCTGTGACGCTGGCTGGAAACTTTTCTGCTCTACACAGTCACTGCAGCACTAAAACCATACCAGATTTCCATAGCAGCTATGTTGTCCAGACAAAATTTCATATTAAGTAGTTTATGCACATAAAAAACTCTGAAGAACTTATGGTAAAATTCCCTACCTTAATATATGACAGCAACATCACTTAAGTTTATAGATAAGAAAAGATGCTGGTCACTATGCAATAATGATGTCTGTTTGTGAGTTCACCCCTATACAGGGAATTCCTTTCAACTTTTTCTAGTAGCTCATGTTCCTTTCAAGCTTTGTAACTCATTGAGACTCACACAGAAAAACTCAAATAGCATTTTCTTCTGCCCATTTTCTTCTGTGCTCCTTCCCTTTATTACTTATAACACTAGCAAGACTAGATTACTGAAGCAGGCTAAGATATATTGGTTTTTTTCCTCTTTACTGTTCAGGCAAACAAAATCACTTCCTGTAAAAGAAAAGTTATATTTAGGGGTAATAAACAGGATACAGTTGCTTGGTTTGACTTTTTTTCCCCCCTGAAATAAAACAGACATCACAGTGACGGGAGCACTACCAAAACACAGACGTTTTAGCTCAGAAACATGCCTGTCTGAAGGAATGCATGTATAAGGGACACAGCTAGAGGCAACGTGTAAATAGAGGCTGAGATTCCTAATGCCATTTGGATCTATTAGATGAGCACTAGCCATTAGAAGCAAGAGGAATTGGGTACTCAAATCACTTTGGTAGATTTTAAAGTCTTCTATGAAGTTTGGAATGCCAATATTTTACTCTCGTGCTTGTAACTTCGTTCCTAACATTTTTTTCAGTATCTCTACAAGCATCTGTATTTAAGGTGCAGTAGAACTCTGTGCCCAAGGCTGCAATACATGGACACTGCAGAGACAGGGAACGACCCACAAAAATCCACACCTGCACATACCAACATCCCCATACAAGGCTAACAGGATTCCTGGCCCTTCTATCACCCTCCCTGAGCTGTGGCTCACGTTTCGTGTATGAGCTGTTTCTTGGAAGGTGTATGGACAACTCCAGCTCTGCAACGGCTTGAAGCTTACGCTTCTTTGTAAAGGCTGCATTCAGCTTTCATCCAAGGGAACAAACAATAGCTCATCAGGCGTTTGAGTTATGGGAAATCCTGAGAACAGAGCACAGTACTGAGCCTGCAGGCAACTGCACAAATGTTAGTGAGATCAGCACTGTATAGAATGTACTGGAAATGGCTGGGGACACGTGCCTATAGGACACAAGAGTCATAACCCTTGGAGATAATTCCTTTCCTGTTTGACATTTACTGTTAAATGGTGATGCACATGATAAGAGCCTACCGTGCCCGTGTCTGATTATGTACATACACAGCCGATCGTAAAACCAATGGCAAATTTTTGGGATGAATTAGGATATCAAAACCCACATTCTGCTTCCAGCTGCAACCATGTAATTTTGCTGAGGTCAAGGAACAGTGGAGAAAAAAGCCAACAGTTTGTTTATTTTAAAGACAGATATGGGTGGAATGTGTGACAAAACATCGCTCTGCTAGACTCTAAGGGACCAACAAGCTTTTCAAGAAAGCATCAGGCAGGCACAGGCTCAAGTCACTGACTAGAGAAAGCAGGCACAAACAGAATAAAGATGAGAAACAGAAAAGATTAGGACTGGCATCAATGTACTTCGCTGCTATGTCAAAGAATCCCTATTTGTGATCCTGATTGGGATAAGTACTTGACCACTTTCTTAAAGTTCAGTATGCAAATACTCCTAATGATTGAAAGGGAATACTTCCATGCTTGAAATGTAGTTCACTCTTAGGTGTTCCACTGAATCAGTGTTTAAAAGGATTAAGGGCTGCTAATCCATTTAAAAACTTCCCTCTACCTTAACTACCTGAAGAACGTGATCTAATTGATCTGGAAAGTTAATTTATACTACTGTGCTACACCACTTTTCAATAGTGCAACACTACTGAAAGCTAACGCAACACCAGTCTGAACCCCAACATAAGAAAGAGCTATTGCCTGTAAAAGCAGCAGGGAAATTACAGGATGGTAGTACCACTTAAAATGACAACGTTTCTGGTTTCACTTTCATCCCCATTTAGCTCACACATCTGTGCAAGCCTCCTCTTTTGTAACATCTGTTTTACCATGTATAAAAGAACATATGTATAGCAAAACGTTTCAAACCTTAAATTACATGCTGTTCCTCTTGGCACAATATCACAGAGGTCGATGACACAAGTGGAAGGGCTGTCCCCTCCCTTTTACAAGCTGGTCCATTTAAACAAAAATCTCTGACACTGATAGCGACTACTGCCTGCAGACCGTTTTCCGTATGTGGAAAAGGCTACAATACTTCTTTTCCAACAATTATCAAGTCCCCAAATAGTGATGGGTGAAAGGCTAACGAAGCAGATTCTGCTCTCTTCTGCATGAGCAGTATCCTTCTAACATAGCACCACAACTGAAGGTAGTCAGGTTTATCTTAAGGCTTTTTTCCTCTTCCTTATAGAACGGTCTCACAGGAGAGTCGCAGCCAACTGCCTGCTTAAGTAAGATTCATCCTCTCAAGGTTGTGTTGGGACTAAGCTCACATGGACATAATCTCCCTCTCCCTCATATACCTTACAGAGGTTCCAACATCTAATGCACGAAAAGTTTATCTCAGATGCTACCAAACCACTTTACTGACAGGTGAGGAGGCAGAGATCGCTCTTCTCACATCACTGGAGGGTTACAGAATACACCATACGCACAGTCTCTATACGCAGTTCATACTTCCACTAGCTCAGGTTTACTGCATCAGCTCTACTGGATGTCACCTGCCAAAGGCATTTCCACTTCAAAGGAAGCACCTTCCTTTTAGGAGAAAGCAGCTGGCTGCTATCTTCTAAGAAGGTTCTCTCTCTTTCTTTGCAACCATCTCAAGATAAATCCAGGTTTACTTTCAGGTTGCTGAGGTTTCCAGGTAACCGTTTTTCTTAAGTACAGGATTAGACTTTGGGGCAACTTTCCTAGAATTCATCATGTACAGCCATTAGATGCAGAACAGGATGACTACAGCATGAGGAACTGTTGACAAGGGCTTGGGTGTAAGTTGCACAGGTCACAGTATGCCCCTTCCTTCTAAAAGCATTTATTAGCCCTGCTGGCCTCCCAGCCACATCCACTTCAGTAAACTAAAGGCAGACATAGAATGGAGCCAAGCACAACCATACAGTTGCTATGCTATTCAGTTTTTAGCATACATCTTGACATAATCTTCCACATCAGTCAAAAAGTCATTTACATCTATACACGTCCTTTTCCATTACACAAAAGAGATCTTGTCCTGCACAGGAAGGTACACCATGCATGAGAGCGCTGAGGATTTCTGCTATGTGAGCATCCTTCAACTTGCTACTGATTTTATTTGGGAATACTTGGAAGAACAGCTAGAACAACAGAAACAGACTGAGGTGAGTGCTTGGTGTGAGCACACCCATTAAGTCCTAGGGATATCTATTACAGGAAGCAACCAGTAAGCACAGCTTCTTATTTCATGGTTCATGGATGTAGTGGTAGAAGTTTTTTATCTCAGAAAAATCAATGGGACATGAATATATGTAACTGACTGCTTCCTAGTAAGATTATGCCTAACTTACTCATGGTTTACATCAATGGAAACCTAGACAGTGATAAGAGCAAAGAGGCAGCAGTGGGGTACACAACAATATACTTTATAACAGATGCTGTTGGCATGGAGAGCGAAGAGTGCAAACGTTTTGAGCATCTTCTCCTGCCAGGGCTCCTGGACTTCTATGGAGAGTTGGGTTTGACCTGGCAGAGAGCAGAGCAAGGCCAGCAGCATTACCTGCCTGCCCTCCCACAGCACAGACTCTTTCTCAGGGAAAGAGGGCTCAGCTGGCACAGGCAGTGCAACACACATCTCAGCTGAAGCCAACAAGACCCCTATTTCTCTTCAGTAGAGGTTCCAGCTGCTTTCAGGAATCCCAAGGATAAGCCAGAAGAAATTTAGATTTGATCTTTTAGTTTTGTTCCAAATGAACAACTGCAGTCCTTTTCATCTGCTTTTTTTTTTTTTTTTTTTTACCATTATCCATTTAAGAAGTTGTTTGGCATGTTTCAATGAATACACAACATGATGTTTTCTGTTGAAACCCAATGAAACTTTGCAGATACTACTAATCAGACAAGCTTTAAATGATACTCGTGTTCATTAAAAAGTTGATTCCATGCAGTTATGGGTAAACATTGAGCCAAATAGAGGGCTTTGCCCTCCTGTTTTTTTGGATACCATTACATTTATGATCCATGAGGCATTCTGGCCAGAAAGCTGACTCTGGCTTTTAAATTAGGAGTTAAGTCTGACCTGCCTCAAAATACGACCATCACAGCACTGAAAGCTTCACACTGGGAATGGTTAACATTGAAGACGTTCATTTTTCAGTGCCCAGGGCAGTTTGTGCATCACTCACTTCTATTTAGCTACTTGGAGGCTTTCCATGTCTGCTCAACAGTACACTTGCTACCGTGGTATGGACAGGGAAGTAAGAGCTCAGCGTCTTTACTGCCATTCCTTTTCATGGAAATGAGATCAATTCGTAACTGCAAGACTGCTGTGCCTTGGGTTTCTGAAATGAGAGACGTGCATGTTCCATCTTCTTTAAAAGTAATTTCAGGGATCAACAGAAGCTCCTTCCTTTTTAAGGAACAACATTTACTTCAATTAATGAAATAATACTTCAAAAGAGTTGACAACTACAGAAATATATTGGTTTTGGATACAGCTATGGTCTGTAACTACATGGAAGCCTTACTACTTCGAAATCAATGTACATTTAATGTCTGACAAGTCACCAGATTCCTGCTCTGAAATACCTACTAAGTAAATGGCCTGAGTTACAGCAGCACATGACACAGGGCAATCACCTAATATAAGACTTCACTCATTGGCTTAAGAATCAGTACATGTGCTTGTCAAATAGTGAAATCTATCACAGATGAGACGGACACAGGATAAACAGGAACACGCTTGTATGCCCAGGAAACAATAGATGGTACACAACTGCAGTTAATGTTCTGTAGTCCTGAATTACCCTACAGCAGAAACAAGGGTGCAAACTGTCAGAAAAGAAGCATAAAGTGGTAGCATCTTAAATTAGAGCTACAGTCATTGAAAGATGAAGTCAAGGAAGTTTAGAAAGGTGCTAGTTCAGGGGATGTAGACTGAAGTGTTTAGACTCGTTGCTCAAGGCTCTTCTCACTGCAGCATCCCCACAGTTCTTAGGAACATCACTCCGGGAGGATGAAGGCTGTCTGGTACACAGGTGATCTGGCATTGAGAATAGCCGTTTTTTTCCTCCTGTTTCCAGAGGTGTGTTTTTTTATTTCTTATTTTTTTTTAAATTAGGAGTTACTCTTTCTGAAGGGCATGGATTATTGGGAAATACTAAGCATTAATAGAAGATGTCACCATTTTACCAGACCAAGCCTCTCTTGGTGGAGAACCTGGAAGAAAAGACCTGATATAAATTACATTGGGAAGCAATATATCTTTGATACAGATTAAGATTACAGAGCTCAACTGATAAATTCCTTTTAAGCAGCAATGGAGGTTTCTGTATGCTGTTTTCCTAAATTATTGCAGCTCAAATTTCAATGAGCTAAGGCATATCCCTTTAACTCTTCGTATTAAAGGTCATTTTATCCACTTCTTTTGCCAGGATGCATGGCATCACATTTCAAAGACATTTGTTCTTGACATTGTTCACACTGCTGCATGGTTTTATAAACAAGACCAATCATTATCACCTCTAGCTGAATGGCTGTAAAACAGGTAGCTTGGATACCAGTAAAACAGTTGCTAAAGCACAACAGAACATGCCAACATCTCAGCAGGATAAGTGACCTTTCCATTACTGCACTTAAGCCACATATGATAAATTTGATTTTAAGAAGCTTGAGTGTTCAGTGGATTCAGGGGCAACCGGTTTTCAAACCAGCCACCCCAATTTTCAGTCCGAAGAGCTATTTGCAAATTGTATCTGTACACACAAACACACTTGTGCCTGCATGTAAAGGGAGGATGCCACCAGAAGCCACAAACCAAAAAATACAGAGCAGAAGTAGTAGAAATCAATCAAACTTTTCAGGATGGAAGAAGTAGGTACATAAAAATAAAAAAAAGAAGACCATAACTGGGTAAGAAACTACCCAAGCAGCTTATTTCCCACCAGGCCTACAAAACTTAGCACCCCCAGAACAGAAATATTAAAGTCTGTTGAAGTCATATGTGGCCAATTTCCCTGCAAAGAACAGAAGAGTCAGTCTTACTGAAACAA
Organism: Penelope pileata; assembly: GCA_013396635.1. Classification (NCBI taxonomy): domain Eukaryota; kingdom Metazoa; phylum Chordata; class Aves; order Galliformes; family Cracidae; genus Penelope; species Penelope pileata. The sequence continues at coordinate 226,910 of WBMW01002662.1, forward strand.
GAGGTAAGTGCCAACTGCATGATACCACTTTTGTTTCTCCTATAGGGAAACTTATAAAAACAACCAACTTTCAAATGTTATTTCAAAGAAGAATTTTGAGCTTCTTCCAGTGAAAGCTAGAAGTAGGCTCAGATGTCTGTTTCAAAAAAGCTTGTGTATCACTCCTGTGTTCCCCATTTCAAGTTTTTTTTATCCCCTGGAAAGGTGCAATAGGTAACATGAGCCATCTCCTACACAGAAGGATGTAAAATTAACCAATAACACGGGGTACTGTCATGCTAATTACATGTGCTGGTTTTCTAAGAAATGGGGACATAAAGGTTCTACAGTATTACAGTCGCTTTGAAATTTGTTGACAGGATCAGCAAAAAAGCATCTGGTGAAGTTGAAGGAGTCCAACTCACACCTCATGGACATATCGACCTGGGATCTTCCACAGCTGCTGGCAGCCACAGGACATTAACAGCAACTCCAATGAGAGGAATGCAGACCAAGGCATTCATCCCCAGCCTTCGTAAAAATGATCTATCATAGCCACATTGAAGGACTGAAGAAATCTGTCTTCAATTCAAACAGAAGAGGTTAATGTCTAGTGGCTGTTAGTGCAGGAAGATGAGCAGCCAGTCCAGGTCAACAAGAATGCTGTACGTTAACCCTGCCGCAGGGCAGTGCTACTGTCAATGTGATAACATGGCTGTGAAGGAGGGACTGCAGCCTTTCCTGCTTAGAAGCACTATTTGTGAGTCAGCAAACACATGAACAAAGCAGTACCTTTGACAAGGGTGGAAAAAACGTTTTTGCTCGTTTTTTGAAGAGGTTAAAGTGAAGGAAGGAAGAGAAACCAGGATAAAACAGACTGAGCAAGAAAGCAAGTTCTGGAACAGTTCCAAGCAAAAAAAAAAAAAAAAAAAATAAAAACTTAAACACAGAAATTTAAG